>APFE031642682.1:0-11965 GCA_000404065.3 Pinus taeda
ATAAATGGGTTAGATGTGAAAACCAGATTCTGGCACACTCTAACCTTGAATTCCTACTTGAAAACCAATTCGTTGGCAAGTAAGAATTCTTTTCTTTCTCATTGTTTCATGTTTTCAGCTGAATGTTGACTTGAGGACAAGTCACACTATTTTTGTGGGGGAGGGGAGCATATCAGTATTCTTATTTTTTATCTCTCCACTGTAATTTTTAACTTTCCTCCACCATTCCAGGCTTCAATGAATAAGTTGTCTTGTTATTGCTTTCTATCAGAGGGACCTGGTTGTAAATATCATGTAGGGGGACCTGTTCTGTCCACAGAAACCATGCTTCCAGCACCAACAGAATATCAGCAGTAAGGGACCTGTTTAGACATATCAAAGGGACCTGTTAGGAGATTGATACTTCAAAAAGAAAAGTCATTTTAATACATCTTCAGCAAATTTCTATAACAACAGGATCAGGACTTCATCAATCAAGCAACCCAGCTTAGCAGCATCTGCATGCATACAAAGAAGTGCATGATCATCTTCAGCACTCCAGAGGGACCTGTGCATACCTTAAGGGACCTGTTACACAGCAAAGCAATCAAGCAACAGTCAAAGCTAGCTCTACTCAGATGTCAATGCCACAGCAGTCAAATAGTGTAATGTATTCCTTGTTTTTAACACTTAAACTTCCTAGATTGATTTTTATGTTATTTTAATAGCTATGACTGTTAGTAATTAGTTCCAAGGCATATTCCATTCTCTTTTATTTCCCTAAAATTCTCTCTTACCCCAATCTACTCCCTACTCTAAAATTCATACACTCCTCACTCTAATACTTCCTACACATTCCATATCCACAACCATTACACTCCTCACTCAAATACCCCCCTAAACATTACATATTCATTTCAAATACCGCCATATTCATTTCCAAAATTCATCCCTTAGAAGAATACCAACATAACATATGGCTATTATTTTTGAAATTTTTTTTATTAATAGAATATCCCTTTTGAAAAATCAAGGTTATTATTTTTGACAAATTCTATTAATAAAATACCCTTTTTGAAAAAATCAAATAAAGAAAAATATATTAATAAAAGGGGTCATTCATTCTCTGACGCAAAGGACAACCGGCCTATTCATTTGGGTGCATGGGCCGAGTGATGATTCACCACCCGACGTACACACACCTCTCGGCGCTCCTATTACAACGTTCATACAAGTGCATACTGTCATCATTCCTCTGTTTCAAATTTAATACATCAAGCTCATTACAAAAAAACAGTGGTCGTTTATTTACTCCCGGAATTATACACAGTGGTATCGGGATTATACACAGTGGTATCAGGATTATACACAGTGGTATCAGGATTATATACAGTGGTGTCAAACTCCAACCACAGGCGCTGGTGCATGAGCTTCCACAAGCCTAAACTCCAACCTAGGACCGAGGACAGAGTTCGAACCTCGTCGAGCTCCATACCAAATCGATCCAACAGCACAGTGGGAAAAAGAGGAGTGATTTTCTCAGGTAACAACTCAACCTCCTTGTTAAAATTCACAAGATAGGAAGCCCGACCCTCCTCCAAAATGACTAGTCGGGTCGAACCAAAGGCATTTGACAGCTCCCAATACCACGAGGACTGTATTTCAATCCTCAAGGACATACAGTGGTTACCATTTCTAGAAAAATTCAAAGGAAGCAACGAGGAAGTTGCCAAACAATTTGCATTCACGTTCAATGGGGAGAAGGCCTTGATAGGCACTTTCTCATTTAGAATCTCAGAGGACACCATTGCCCAAGCAACAGGGGTTAGTCCAGAGGGTGAAAAATACTTTAAAACCAAGCAGTTTAAGGAAAAATCGTGGACCCAATTTATGTCCAGGTCACGGGTCTCAGCAGTAAATTGGAAGAAGGGAGTCCCACGAAGTTGGCTCGTTCATCCTTGGGACGAGATGGTTTATATCCTTCAGAATTTCGTGACCTGTGAAGGCCGCTATAGTATCATCTACTTGTATCACATAAAACTGTTGCTGCACATAAAGAAACAATGCACTATTAGCTTGCCATACTTTTTGCTACAAAGCCTAACAAAAATGTCTAAAACTGTTCAGAAGCAAAAAGGGAATGAGGATAAGAGTTTATACCACTTCGGGTTAATTAGAATCCTTATCGAAGACGAAATGCAGAGACGAGGAAAGACATGGAAGGAATTCCTCACGGCCAATCAGATTAGAGACGAGGAAGAAAAAGAAAAATCACCAGAGGACTCAGGGTTTGTGAGAGATATTGATGAGGATATTCCGGCCTCCTCCAGAGCCAACAAGGTACTTGTGAGCAATGTAAGAACCCGACAGATGAGGAAAGAAGAAGCGAAAAGAGTAGAACAAGACAAGGTGTTCACCACCTACTCAAGAAGGTCGAGGAGGGCAGCAAAAGTCCAGCTACAAGAAGAGTCTAATGTGCCTGTACAAATGGACATTCAAAGCAGTGGTTATTCACCACCAGCGCTAGAAGCCGATGTGCATGTTGAAAGCCACTCACCCCCGGGATTTGATATCGAAGTCGAGAGCAATAACAAGCATGAGAAAGGGTCTCCACCTCCTGGTAAGAAACAGAGGAAACTAGAGCGGCAAATTGAAAAACTCAAAGAGGAGCTCATGGAAGCCAATATGTTAGAAAGGGTCATTAAAAAGGAAAATCAAATGCTCCATACACAGACAAAGGAAATTCAAATGAAAAATGACAAGTTGAAAGAGCGGGTTAGTGAGCTGGAGGCAGAACAGACCGACATTTGCAAGTGGGCCACCAAGTGGTACAGCCAAAAGAAAACCCTAAAGGAAAAGTACAGAAGGCTGAAATAGGAGCTCCACGACCAAGAAGATGTCCAGGTAAAGAAGAACGTTGACACACTACTCAAGGCAGCAGAGGTACAGACAGGAACTGAGTTCAAAGGCAGCACATCAGGGTTGGCATGAGGACATGCCAAGTCATTAAGTCGGGGAGAGATGTTGGTACCATTCTAAGACCCTTTTTCCCATTCCAAAACATGACCATTTCCTACCTTTTTCTCATCATCCATTCCTCAAATGCCTTGGAATTTAATTAATTTAATAGTTTATAGTTGTTGACATGCATATTAATTGATTTAGGGGTTTTGTGTTGACAAATTAGGATTTTAGGCCTAAATCACTACAGGAAGTCTTAACAACCTGTAAATGGTTTATTATGTGACATGTGGCATGGCAGCTAGGTAGGAGCGGAAGGCATGGACGAAAAGAGGAATGTCCAAATATGGACAAGCACCTATTCCACATTAGAAACATTCCTCCTATCTACAGGGTCAACGCTTAGTCAACCCTAGCATGTCGGCACAAAAGGCAGCAACAGCATTCAGTTTTTGTCCATTCGATTTTAAGTTGTTTCCTATTTTGATTTTTGATTTTATGCATAAGAAAATTAGGAATATCTCTGTGTTTTGGTTTACCAAAAGCAGCAACAGCTGCTATGGATAAACATCCATTTTTCAAGGGATGTAACGATGTAATTAAAAGACAAGGCCGAGACCTGTGATCGTTTACATACACATACTATCGTTTGCTATTACAGTTACGTTTTGTCACTGCTGAACAGAACCGTTGGTTTTTTCAATCTAATGTTACATACCTTGTTTTAATATTGTGATCGTGGTGTAATCATCGGTGTGCCAGAGACGCGGACGGGCCCTGCATATGTGGTATACCGACATACATTTCGTTTGTGTTTATATTTCGTTTGTGTTTATATTTCGTTTATGTTTATATTTCATTTTGCATTATATTCACATTGTAGTTTTGATTTCGTTTACAGCCAATTCAGTTGAATGAAACTTGAATGCGAATTGTGTATATATTTAGAGATTGGATTGCAGTGATGAATGCGTTAATTCGATGTCTGTACATGTGTTGAATAACCCTCTCTTGGATTATGAATTGCATCCCGTAAAGGATTTGATCTCAGAGTTGTGTATAAAACACTGATATGGATAATGGTTATGAATTTGCCTTTACATGCCTTCTTTAAGTATTCTTGATTGCTGAATGATATTGAACAAGGGTTGCATGTTGATGTCTCTGTAAGGGGACCGAGCCTTTCAAGATAGTCATATACAGCATGATAGGAATTGCATTTTAGTTGTTAACAGCACATGATTTAATGCTTAGTTAGTTTAACAATAGACTTAATCCCAGCACTGTACTTAGGAGTCATAGATTTAGAGTAGATCCTTTATGCTTATATATTTTAGGCACACACCTCTAAGTAAACGCACCCTGGTTGACAATTAATTTAGACCGATCTAGCCCCCCTAGATAGGACACTACACCTACCCTATTGTACTCCAGCCTAGCCTAGCCTACTTTACCCAACCCAACCCAACCCAGCCTAGACTAGCCTACTCTACTCTACCCTACTCTAACCTAGCCTGCTCTACCCTACTCTAACTTAGCCTAGCCTACTCTACCCTACTCTAGCATAAGTCTACTTTAGCCTAGTCTAGCCTAGCCTAGCCCACTCTATCCTAGCTTAGCCTAGCCAACCCTAGCCTAGCCGACTCTAGCCTACCTTATCCTACCCTAGCCTAGCTGACTCTAGCCTACCCTAGCCTAGCCTATCATACTCTAGCCTAACCTACACCAGCTTAGCCTAACCTAGCCTAGCCTACCCTACCCTACTCTAGTCAGCCTACTTTGGCTTATCCTAGGTTAGTCTACCGTAGCCTAACCTACTATAGCCTAACTTACTCTACCCTAGTCTACTACAGCCTAGTCTACTCTAGGTTGGCCTAGCCTAGCCTAGCCTAACCTACCCTACCCTACTCTAGTCAGCATACTTTGGCTTACCCTAGGCTAGCCTACCATAACCTAACCTACTATAGCCTAACCCACTCTTGCCTAGCCTAGTCTAACCCACTCTTGCCTAGCCTACCCTAGCATACTCTAGCCTAGCGTACTCTAGCCTAACCTATACTAGCTTAGCCTCGCCTAGCTTAGCCCTAGTCTACTCTAGCTTGGTCTATTCTTGCCTGGCCTAGACTACTCTACCCTACCCTAGCCTACTATATCCTAATATAGCATAGCCTACTCTACCCTACCCTAACCTACTCTAGCCTAGCCTAGCCTAGCCTACTCTACCCTACCCTAGCCTACTTTAGCCTAGCCTAGCCTAACCTACTCTAGCCTACTCGATCCTAATCTAGCATAACTTACTCTAGCCCAGCCTAACCTAGTCTCACCCAACCTACCCTACTCTCTCCTAACCTAGCATAACTTACTTTAGCATAGCCTACTCTCGCCTAACTTACCCTAGCCTATCCTACTCTATCCCAGCCTAGTCTACTCTAGTCTACCCTAATTTAGCCTAGCCTAGCCTACTCTAGTCTACCCTAACCTAGACTACCTTAGCAGACTCTAGCCTACCCTATCCTACCCTATTTTAGCCAACTTGAGCCTACCCTAGCCTACCCTAGCTCCACCTTAGCCTAGCCTATACTAGCCTAGTTTAGCCTGACCTCACCTAGCCTAGACTAACCTAACGTACTCTAGCCTAACCTACACTTAGCCTAGCCTAGCCTAACTTACCCTACTCTAGCCTAGTATATTCTTACCTAACCTACTCTAGCCAACCCTAGCCTACCCTACTCTACTCTAGCCTACTTTAGCTTACCCTAGGCTAGCCTACCGTAGCCTAATCTATTATAGCTTAACCTACTCCCTAATCTACTATAGCTTAACCTACACTTGCCTAGCCTAGTTTAACCCACTCTAGCCTACTCTACCCTAGCCTAACCTACTCTAGCCGACCCTAGCCGACCCTAGCCTACCCTACTCTAGTCTAGCCTACTTTAGCTTACCCTAGGCTAGCCTACCGTAGCCTAACCTACTATAGCTTAACCTACTCTTGCCTAGCCTAGTTTAACCCACTCTAGCCTACTCTAGCCTAGCCTACTCTAACCTAACCTACACTAGCTTAGCCTAACCTCGCCTAACTTACTCTACCCTAGCCTACTCTAGTCTAGTCTATTCTTGCATAGCCTACTCTAAGTCATACCCTACCTTACCCTACTCTAGTCTAGCCTACTTTAGCTTACCTTAGGCTAGCCTACCTTACCCTAACCTAGTCTAGTCTAGCCTACTATAGCCTAACCTACTCTTTCCTAGCCTAGTCTAACCTACTTTAGCCTAGCCTAGCCTACTAGCCTACTCTAGCCCAACCTAGCCTAGCCTACTCTAGCCTAGCCTACACCATCCTACTCTAGCCAAGCCTAGCCTACTCTACCCTATTCTAGCCTAGCCTACTCTACCCTACTCTAGCCTAGCTTAGCTTATCCCACTCTAGCCTAGCCTAGCCTAGCTTACTCTAGTCTAGCCTACTTTAGCTTACCTTAGACTAGCTACTCTACCCTAGTCTACTCTAGCCTAGTCTATTCTTGCCTAGCCTACTCTAGGTTAGCATAGCCTAGCCCAGTCCACTCTAGCCTAGCCTACCCACCCTAGCCTAGCACACTCTAGTCTAACCTACCCTACCCTACCCTACCCTACCCTACTCTAGTCTAGTTTACTTTTGCTTACCCTATGCTAGCTACTCTACTCTAGTGTACTCTAGCATAGAATATTCTTGCCTAGCCTACTCCAGTCTACCCTAGCCTACCCAAGCCTACCCTACTCTAGTCTAGCCTACTTTAGCTTACCCTACTATGATTAACAATGTTTTAGAATTAACATTTTTTCCACATTATTAAATTATAGTATTATGAAAAATAAAATTATAAATTATTAAAATTAATGAAAATTTTAAATAAAATTAATAAAATTTATTGTATTATATTGATTTTAATATTAAATAATTAATTGATATGTGTTATTACATATTGATGCTATTACATAAATATCATGTTATCCTTTTTTTTCCTTTATAAGAGATTTGAATCTTGAGTCTCACTTTTTTCATAATACTTTATAACATGACAATCATCCAAACCCAAAAAAGAAAAATATAAATTATAAAATATAAATAAATGTAGGTTATAAATGTTATATAATTTAATTGAATAAAAGTGGTTTTGTCATTTGTGTGTATGTGGGGAAGTTGTTTAAAAAATTGAAAAAATGTTAAGTAATTTATGTGAATGAGATTGGCTTTGTTATTTGTGTGTATGTGGGGAAGATGTTTAAAACATTGAAAAAATGTTAAATGATTTAAGTGAATAAAACTGATTTTTCCATTTGTGTGTATGTTGGGAAGATGTTTAAAGCATGCTTATAAATTATTATGATAATAAAATGACATATTTGTGTTTGTGCATATTGGAGTTACTATAAACTAAAGATCATGAAAACCATGAGGACAAGGAACACAACTCAAAGGAGGGTTCCATTCAACCTTCCTAAGAGCCTTTTGGAGGGGTTGAACTCCCCTCCAACAACAAAAAAAGCCTACTCCTTTTATTAATGGTAGTTTGTGTTCATGTACATTCTTTGATGAAGACATCTAAAGAAAAAAATATTTTTCCCTAATTAAATCACTACAGTAGACAAAAATAGATAGGTCTTCCATCCACCCGCAATTTTGTTATTGATCAATTTTCTGCAACATACAACATTGAAATGATATTGTTAGTATACAAACCCTTCCTAACAACTTGTAACATAATTAAATGCACAATTCATTAAAAAAATGCACTCTCTCTCTCTCTCTCTCTCTATATATATATATATATAATCATAAACTCATAAGGCATGAGAAATGATTGAAAAAAAAACATGAATAAATTTCGAAATTCTAAATGGACAATACAGATTCTTGGTAAATATTTTTCTCTTAGTGAAAATAAATGCTACATTGAAAACTACTTAATCATTAATAACAAAGAGGAAGAAATAATCTTTGCCACCTAACTGGTTAAAACAAAAATCAATGTCAAGTAGTATGACTGTTTTATCTTCTCATCATCATCACAATCCTATTTCCCACTCTTGCATATGATCTATCATAATTTCATTCTCCCCTGTATTTTTCCTAATAAAGAAAGACTTCTACATATTTTTCCCAGATTTGATTTTGATTTTTGTGCTGGGAATAACTTGAAATAAAAAAAGCCTTTAACTAATATTAAAAAAAATAAAATAAAGTTGTAAGAATTTCTGGGTTCTTCTCTATTGGAATCTGGAGCTTCCCCGGACAAAAATCGTTACCAAGTAAAAACAATAAAAACAATAAACTCCGGCTCCAACCTAGAAACATAGCAATGTAGAGACAACACAAGATATGTGTAAAGCAGAAAGGCTAAGGAAACAACAAGATTCCGCGAATGTACCCGAAATATATATTTATTCTAATTCACGTCAGGATTCAATTCGGTTGGCAGGTATGCACCTTGGGCTATTGGCTTCTGACCTACGCCTTGGGTTCATGTTAAACCACACAGAGACAGAAGGAATAAGGGCGGCATGAGTTTGAGTTCGAGTTGCCCTTTGAACAGATTTAAACAAAATATTTGATGAATTTATTCAAGATTAGATTCAACTAAGCAATGCTTGCTTGGGTTTGAGGTGAAAAAAAAAGAGGATTAAAGTAACAATGAACAGGTAATAATTATAAACACAATTATATATAGCACTCTCAAAGAGGCCTGAAAGTGTAAGGATATATTGAAGCCGATTTTGGTTTAAGTGGAAAGACAGATATCTGGTACCCATGAAAAGGTATCTGGTACTTGTGGTAAACAGAAAGCTGCGTCTAAAATAGAATGGGATCTTCCTGTGGGCATCTCTACGTCTAAATTAAAATAGAATGGGATCTTCCTGCGGGCATCTCTATGTCTAAATTAAAATAGAATGGGATCTTCCTGCGGGCATCTCTACGTCTAAATCATTATCCGGGGTTCTTCCGAGCTGTCGCTTTCGAATTGCACAATCAACGGAAACCGAAAGGGGCGAGTCTTAACGATCCGCCAAAAAAATACAACTCGCTCCTATTCACGAACATACATTCTGGAAAAATAACCCGATAATCTAATTAACCCCACTAACGCACACATATATAATGCTCAAATTCATTCATAAAACTATTAAAGCCAATCAATAAATTCATTTCTAAAACTATGCACCCAAACAAAGCCCTGGGTGTTGTGAGAATATTCATTAAACGATCCCACGCAATTAAAGTCCAAGGTAGAATGTTAGAATACTAATGATAGAATACTGCCGGAGCAATTACTAAAGCATAAGAAGCATCAGGATCGCCCACCATCCTGAAGCTAAGGTAAGGATCGCCCACCATTCGGGTCATCGAACAAAGGAAAGGAATACCTATCTGTCTGTAAGGGTATAGATAGGCCAGATTTTTGTTTGTTTAAACCTCAGAAAACAAAGGAAATGAATACCTATCTGTGAGGTAAGGGTATAGATAGGCTAGATTTCTTTTCTTTTGTTTAAATAGGCCGCGCCATTTCGCCTAACAATATGGTTACGAGAATAGCAAGGAAAATAAATAGGCCGCGTCACTTCGTCTTTCTAAAATAAACAACTAAACATCTACAGAACAGGGCAATCAACAAAAAAAAGAATACTAACCTTGCTTCTTAGGCATCTTTCTTTTGCGGCGGTTGAAACTCTGGAAACTCCTCATTCTCAGCTCGAAAAGCGGAGCAAGCACTGGAATAGATGCTCTAGCTTCTGTATATAACCTTTACATCACAGCACAGAAACTCCTCATTATAACCTTTTCATTAGCCGATGCTCTGGAGGCAGAAAGAATTAAACAAACAAAGCACCATCAGCCGAGAAAAATGAAGAAATAAATTATTGAATAGTCACAATTGCTGTTAATTGAAAATAACCAAATCTGAAAAACGCACAAGGATGCAGTGGGAAATTAAATAAACAAAAATTAAATAAACAAAAATACACATTAGCACATAAACTCTGCAAACAATTAAGGTTATTAAAGCAGAAATGAGAGAATTCGATACGCCAATTGTGGTTGATTTTAAGAATCAAATCAAATTAAAAAAACAAACCCAGATCTCCCTCACCTCATCCATCCAACCAGAACCAGAAGAGGAATGGAGATTGTCTTGGCTGGTTTGGTACAGTAATTGAACGGCGAGAAATACTTATGCCTCGGAATCTTTCGCTCTCTAAGAATTTTTTCCTCTCTGTTCTACACTCTCTCTCACAGGCATTGATTTCACAAACACATCATGCATAACCACAAAAATAGCAATAACATACAGCACAAAGAAACAGGCATAG
The DNA here is from genome assembly GCA_000404065.3 of Pinus taeda. Taxonomy (NCBI): domain Eukaryota; kingdom Viridiplantae; phylum Streptophyta; class Pinopsida; order Pinales; family Pinaceae; genus Pinus; species Pinus taeda. The sequence continues at coordinate 10,285 of APFE031642682.1, forward strand.
CCCCACACAAAAATAGCAATAACATACAGCACAAAGAACAGGCATAGCCCCATATATAGTGAATCATGCCATATTTTTAGGCTTTTCTTAACGGTTAGCTTTTCTGAAATTTTATTTCGAAAGTCAAATTTTCAAGAAAGCATGGGTATTGCTTCAATTCAAAATTTAAAAATGGTTAAAAGATCTCGCCTCCGAGGTTAATTGGAAACAACTGCTAGAGCATCACAGCACAGTGTCTGAGAGAGAAAGAAAGACCTAACAGAGTCCGTCCATGCTTAACCTGTTCAATCATTCAACAACAGAAAAACAAAATTCGTCAGGTTATTCAAAATTCCCTTTGGAATGAATTAAAGGAACAAACCGATTAAACCAAGGGAACAGAAAATTACCCCAATCGCCTGCGGCCTTTCCTTCCCTCTGGTTTTCGGACTGTGTAAAAATTCCTCCTCCTGATCACAACCTCGTCTCCATTTCCAATTACTATCACTCTTCATTCATCAATTGCTAGTCGCTACTATATAATCACTCAAGCATTCCTGAAAAGGCAGCTAGGATTTCGTTTTAAGCTTCTTCTTTTTTTTTTTCTTTTTACATTTGTGTTCAAGTTGTTAAACCAATCTTTTAATCACCATTGCTTAAACCAATCTTTTAAATTGAGCTGAGTTGTCATGGTCTTTTCTGCTTTTAAATAATATTTTTGAAAACCGGGCTTTCATGTGTTTAAAATCTATTTTTTTAATTGCTTTTAAATGAAGAGCATTAGTTCGACTTTTCCGATGTGGCCCAGAACGTGAGCCTGCATAAAAAAAAATAATACCAATAAAAAAATTATTTAGAAAATTTGATGGATTGATAACTCAGCTAAAGGAATCAATAGAAGTCCACCCAAAAAAACCCGGTTAAAATAAAATACATTCATTCAATTAAAAGAAAATACTTATTACCGGGCTTGTTTGACTTCAATTTCACTCCGTTAAAAGAAAATACTGATTATAGGGCTGCTTTGATACCCTATTTTTACTGTGGTTTGACTAAGAATAAATTAACGTAAAAAAATCTAAATGAAAAGATTGGAATTTGCTATGACAGCAAAGTTCAGGGGAAATGTACCTGTAATTGTAATTGAATCCCATACTCAGGCATCAAGAAGGACACTCAAATTCTTTCAGGCATCAAGAAGGACACTCAAATTCTTTTAGTGTTTTAACGAGTAAACAATTAACTCTAAAATAAAATTAACATCTATAAAAAATTAATTATTTGTGTGGTTAATCTTAAAAAATATTTACATTATAACTTATTTTTTTATATTATATTTATAAAATAAAATTAACATTTATAAAAATTTATATATATGGTTAATCTTAAAAAACATTCACAATATAACTTATTTTTTTATATTATATAAACATAGTAACTTTATATTATATAAGTTTATTCAAACATTTTGGGTTGTCATTTTATATTATATAGGTTCATTCAAACATTTTGGGTTGTTGTTTATATTATTTTATTATTATTAATATAAAATATAGTATAGAATTTAATAAATTATTAATTTTCTAAATTTTAAAATGATTATAAATTTAAATTAAATTAAATAATAAAATATTAAATATTTAAAAAATTATAAATATTAATGTCTAATTAAATAAGGAAATTCTATTGAAATTGATGAATT
>APFE031642683.1:0-52057 GCA_000404065.3 Pinus taeda
CATCTTCACCAAAGCGCTTGGAAGAGAAAAACTTGAAAGATTCAGAACGATGCTTGGACTCACCAACATCCCTTTAGATTAAGGGGGGGAATGTTGACACCTAATCCTCACGATTGGGTGAATTTATGTAAATAGTTAAATTAGAAATGTGAACAGTCATAAGAAGATTAACTGAGCGGTCACACCCTTTTGTATATAACAATAGCATACCTAATGAAATAAATGGAATCAGTTTTACTGCCTATTGGAGTTACTGCCTGGCCTGACAAATCTTATAACAGGAAATGGTAATAGCACAAGAAACAAAGGAAGAAAGAAATAACATAAACAACGACCAAGAAATGGAGCAAGAAGAGCACCCATGTCAAAAAGACTAGTCACTCCAAGAGAAGAATATAATAGAATTCAAAGGAGGAGTCAAAACACCTTTTCCCCCTTGATGGAAAAGGATGAATGTTACATCTGTCACAAATATGGACATATTAGAGCAAACTGTAGAAGAAAAATGTTCACATCTTAGCAACAAAATGTGCAACAATTTTGGCAACCAAGGAGAGGAACAACCTTCGGGTATAGTTGTAGAAATTCCTTGTAAATTCAAACTGTTTATGTAATATGCTAAAACAAAAGACTTGAATCTACTCTACTCAACAACGAAAACAATTAATCAATTGAGAAATCAGGAAACATACAAGAGAAAAAATTCAATCAACACATTACACAATGATTTCATGGGGAAATCCACAACTAAAACCCATGTTATCTTTATATTTCATTAGTCGGAAAAATATAAGAAGATTCAAATGGTTTTATCAAGCCCAAGCAACCTTTGCACTATCTCTATCTGTCTCATTGCTTCCTAGACAAGCCTTGGCCAATACTTGGCCAATACTTGACCAATTTTCTTCTTGCCCAAGTCCTTATTTCCTTGCATTGTTTCCTTGGAATTAGCCCCTATTAATTAGGGAAATTCCTCATCCATAAAGACTTAATCCATCGTAGGCCTTCATATGACTGCATGCACCACCTATACAATTTGGATGATTATAAAGCTAATTGTGCATTTCCCTTGAACTCCAATATCAACTGTGTAACTCTCAAATCTGACATGCATGAGCTATTTATGGCTAAATTACCAGTTAATTGGTTGAACACATGAAGTGTAAACCCACGGTTAGACTTCCTACTAGTTCCTCCATCAATTGGAACTCGATTAACACTTTAACTCAGTTAAATTTAAAAATATTTCCAATTTCAAATTATACCCACCCATCAACATAAATAGGAAAATATAACAATACTAGATCTTTAATATTAATAAAAAGCACTTCCTTTCCATTCCAAATTATATATACCTATCAACATAAAGAAGGTGTTACTTAACACTAATATAAATGCCAACTATTCTTACATGTGATTTTTTGTTTTTTAGTTAAATCTAGATTTTTATTATTTAAATTGGATTTTTGATTGCATACATGAAATCAACATTCTTAAAAATATTTCTGATAGTAGGATTGTAGAGAATTCATAACTCAAACATGAGATTTCAACAATTCCTTAACGCATTCTAGACAATTTTGACTAAAAATTGTAATTTTTTTCAAAAAATCTAACAAATAACATAAGGGGCAATTTAAATACCTCCTACTCATTCCAGTGTGAAAGACGTGACTTCGCCATATTTTCAAGTAATTTATGAAAAAATATAGAGATTTGTCAACTACCTATTTATGAAAACATGTGAGATTTCATAATATTATAATTAAAGTTAGTAGTTACTTTTGTTTATGGAAATTTAAAGAATGATATTCTATAGTTCATTGTTTTTATTAAAATGATTAGTTAAATTGTAATTTTTATTATTTAAACTGTATTTTTAAATAGATTATATTCCACATGAATACAATAAATAATATTATAAATTATCATAAAAAAAACTCCAAAACCACCCATAACTTTACTGTTAAAAAAGCAAATCTCTCCTTTACCAACCAATCTCTCCTTTTACCAACCAAAAAGAATCGTGTTCTAACTTATGTGGCCAATCTATTGCATTTGATGATGGTTGAGTCGTGTTATGACATATGTGGCCAATCTATTGCATTTGATCATGATTTTAATGACTATCAGACAGATTTGGTCGATCCAAAATGCGGTTGGCAGATGTTGGAATCCATAGCCAACCGGTGGAATTATTTTGGACTCATATCTGTTAACATTTTTCTATTCCCTGCGTTCATTTCAGCGTAAAAGTTGCCAATGGAGGTGTTGCTTATTTTGCTGGGCAGAAGACGGAAGTCTGCAGGTAGAGGCGGATGGAGTCTGTAATATGTATGCGCAGGGGCAAGTGGGAACGCGCTCCATTGCGAGTCTGCCGAAACATTGCGGTCCCTTGTTCGTCAGAAAGTTGTTTTGAAGTCTCATTCAAAGTTCGCGATGCACAGAGCCATAAAACAATTCGGACGTTCAAACATTTCACGGACAACGACACTATTTTTATTTTTTAAAGGTAAATTGGATTATAGATTCACTTGAAGTAAAACAAATTATTTAGGACGTGAAATTTGAAAATATATAAATATGGAAGTAAAACTATTTAAATCAAGTGGCCTAATTTCTTTGTATCATTTTTCCTTTCATATATTTTTAATAATTTTGTTTAAAATTTAAAAGAAATCTCTTAAAATCAAGTATATTTTATATAATTGAGATGTTGGAAGCTTTTGAGTTTTTGAGAATGTTAATTCATTATATATTCAAAAATGCATTTTAAATAATGAAAAATAGCAATTTTACTTAGAATTATATGATCAAAATTCTAAAAAAAAATATTGAATTAAAACATCCACATAATAAAAATGGTTGACAAACCACCCATAAATTTAATAATTCAATTTTCAACTAACAAACAAAAAAACAATTAATATAATAACCATTACACACTAATGATAAAAAATGATAATAAACTCTATTCTTTTCTAATTATTTTGATGTTTTGGGTTGTTAACATGTTTCTTTAAATCTTAAAAATATTCAACTAAACAAAAACAATTTTAAAACCAGAAAAATAAAAATTCAATTATCAATAATTTAAAAGAGGTTAAATAACAATAATTACACCACTATAACTAAAAACTATAAAATAGTTTTTAAACAAAACAAAAGCATGAAATCCGCACATTTATTTGGCTGGTAAATCCAATTGTTTTACTGCATAGAGTTGCACTGGCCAGAGATGACGAGGGCAACCGTGGACGGTAAATGACGAAGGTACATTAATTTGAAAATTGTATTTTCGTTTGTTTTCTTTTTTCCTTCCCTATTGATAACAGGGATTTCCTCGAGCTCCGGCAGCTTAGCGTTTCAGCATTTTAGAAACAAGGATCAAAATTCAAACCAGGATCAAATTTGATAACGTCAAAATTCGTCAATGGGACACAGCACATTCTATAAAAGCGTTCAGAGAAAATAAGATGTCAAAAAAATTGTTGATTCTTGTTTAAAAAAAAAATAAATTGTATAATAATCTTGCCCCTGGAGTTTTGCTGGATAATTTGTCCTTCTATTTTTGGTTCATCTATTTATTACTTCATGTTTACATTGGGCAGTGAAACTTATTAAACTTTGGTATGTTATAACTTGAAGCTAGTCACAGAGCATTGTTATGTGGTCAATAAGGAGTTTTTATTGGGGAAGCAATATCATATCACATGTATTTATATTGGGAGATTTATATAGAGGGAAAAATAATATATTATATTGGGGATATAGAGGGGATAAAGGGTTTTTATATTAGCTGGTATAAAAAATGGAACTCAAAATTAATGAAAAAATATAAAGGAGTATAAAAAATGTTAAATAAAATATGGATGCGTACAATATCTAGTGAAAGTAGGGTTTTTTTAAATTGGGAAAGTGTATTGGGTTTGTATTGGTACAGGGTTAAATAACGTGGATTTTAGATATATTTTCCACTCCATAGTGAAATTAAGGGTATTGTTTAATATGTCATGAACGCATGTGATATGTTAGAGGTTCATTGAGTGAATCCCCGGGGTGGTCAACTACGTATTGTTCCATAAATACTCTATGATAGTTCATTAAGTTTGGATGGTTGAGATTGTAGAAGGCGATCCAACGGTGGACATGAATAAAGGTTGAATTTTGGCTAGGGTAGACTACCTTTGCCTCATGTTCATTTTATTGTTTTTCGTGACCACTCTACTAAGGACTAAGACCTTATCCTTTGTCCTGGTTCTCCTTGCTCAATTCACTATTGTTCTACTTTTCATTGTGTGGACATGTTTCATATTTACATAGAAAAAACTTAACGTGGTCCACAACGAAGTTCTTTGGTAAATCACAACTATGTGGGTTTTCATTTGTTCTTTTTTTTTGTTTACATATATTTATGACACTAACAATTTGACCTTGTATCTAGGATCTCATATGATTTTCCTCTTTCTCCTTTGGAAGTTTAGTTGAGGAGTGCGGTTGGCAGTGCATGTGAGGGGACGCTAGCCCAGCTCGGGCAAGGAACTCGCTTGGCACACAAAGGTGTTGCCTGTTTGTAAAATTGGCTAAGTATGAAACTTGGTGTTTCCCAAGTATACTTGTAAACATTGTAAAGTTGAATAATATATTGAATTTGGTAGACTCATTGTTCAGGGAGTTGCCCCTCCCTTTAAATTGTGCAATTGTGTTCTTCATTTATAATTTCCGATGATAATGTGGGTGTTCTTTAGTATAAAGGAACATTAATAATACTTGGTTGCAAAAAACAAACTAAGTAGACAAGTGGTTAAGCGTAGTCCATGAACATAAGTATTGGTGAAAAGAAAGTGTTCGGTGGTGCCGCACCTTGCCAAGTGCAATTGAAAGACTACCACAGGTCTAGGGGCGTGACAAGTGGTATCGGAGCTCGATGAAGAGCTTGAGCTAGTGCCGAGGAGCTGGTGAATAGATTCAGGTGTTGAAGCATTGAAGTTGATACACACATTGACAGGTGGTATTGAAACTCACGGTTGAAGCTAGTACGTGACCAAATAGCAGGCGTGTATGCACTTGGAAATTGGTGGTCGTGGAAACAAGTACTTGCAGGTGAAGGAAGCTGATTTAACATACAAGTGGAACAAGGGCTGGTTCAGGTTGCAGGGAACTTGGTAAAGTTGGTGGATGGTCTATACTAGATCACAAAGGAGGAAGTTGTTAGCAGATATGGCAGGTGAATTTCAAGTTGAAGAATCTAGCCGTATTGCGACGAATGCTTTCCTTGAGAAAGTGTTGGAAAGAATGGAGGACTTGGAATCTTACTGGACTAAGAAGATGGACTTGGTCATGAAGGATCAAGAGGATACTTCGAAGATGAGGGAAGAATTCCATGAACTCCAGACTCAACACGAGTAAACTGATCTTATGTGTACACAACTTGAAGTGAAGGTCAAGGAGATTGAAGAGGCAAGAGATTGAGGTTTGGTAGAAATCTTGAACTTGCATAAATCTCTTGATGAAGCTAGAGATGAGATCGCAGTGTTGAAGAGGGTCGTGAGGCATAACTCAGGTGGAGAAGTGCCTCATATGAAAGTCAAGGAACCGAAATCTTATGATGGTACAAGAAGTGAGAAAACTCTTGGCAACTTTCTCTAGGATATGGAGCAATACTTGGAACGCTTGGGTCTATTCGATGATGAGACAAAGGTGAAGGTAGCTACTCAATTCTTGACGAAGGATGCTAAGATGTGGTGGCGAAAGAGGATGGATCAAATTGCCAATGGTAGTGCTGATGACATAACTTCGTGGGATGACATGAAGAAGGATTTGCAGACACACTTTAGTCCTCAGGATGAAACATGGGAAGCAAGGGTGAAGATTAAGTTTATTAAGCAGACATGGAGCCTACAAGCATATCAGTGGGAGTTTGCAAGTGCGGTTCTGGAACTTCCTGACATGGCGGAGAAGGACAAGGTGTTCAACTTCATTATTGGATTGAAACCTTGGGCACGCAATGAAGTGAAGAGGTAGAAGATTAAGACACTTAAGGAAGATTTTGTTGTTGTGGATCGATTGGTCAAGCATTATGATGAGACTTCTGATGAAAGGAAGAAGAAGTCTGATAAGCCGAAAGAGAAGAAAAAGGATGATGCTTCGAAATCAGATGATAAGACGAAGACAAAGAAAGCCTTGAAGTGTTGGATATGTGCTGAACCACATATGGTGAAGAATTGTCCTTCAAGACTGAAAGTGGCCGCTATTGCATAGTCTAATACAAAGAATGAAGAAGCTTATGTGGGGATGATGCAGATTCTTGGAGTTGCTACTGCTATAAAGGTGGTCTCTCGGAGAGATCCTGAGAGGAACAATTTGGAGTATGTTCGGATGAAGATTGGGAGTGCTGATATACTCAATATGGTGGATAATGGGGCTACTCACAAGTTCATGAGTGAAGATACTGCAAGAACAATTGGGCTGAAGTTTGTATCGGTGAAGGCATAAATGAAGACAATGAATTCTCCTCCTGTTTGTGTTCTTGGTGTAGCTGAAAGAGTGGACACAACACTAGGTGAGTGGACCGAGAAAGTCGACTTCACTATAGTGCAGATTGATGACTATGAAACTATGCTAGGGATGGAATTCTTGAAACAATATGATGTTATTATTGTTCCACATTTGAAGAAGCTACACATTTACGATGGAAGGGAAGATGTACCCATTGGTGTGACAAGACCTTATTGTAAACTGGAAGTGATGCAGATGGAGGATGAGAAGTGCATGGAAGACACAAGTAAGTGTTTGTCTACTGTTGCGACAAAGCTTACCGAGCAGTCATTGGTTATCAGGACACTATCTGATAGTATCTTGGATTTGTCAAGAGGGCTAGAGGAGGTTGAGGATGATGATGATGAGGAGGAGGTTTATGTGAGACCGAATGTCCAATAGGAGGATCGAGTTGCATATCTACGGAGGATGGAGATAGAGAATCCTGACAGATGGATTGAGCTTATCAGTGAGGGTGAGCCTTCAGGCTCTACTCCCTCTACATCTTCTTAGATGACATAGAAGATGGGGCTTATTGTTAGCTGCTCATGGTAGTGAGTCCTTAAAACAGGTTGAGTAGGTATGACAGATGATGCAAGAATAGTTTGGCATTAGCATCATGACATGTTGTAGATGGGATGGAGTTTCCATGAACCTAAGCATGGGTGAGATTCTTAGTGAGTCCAGGATGTGGCAGAATCTGAGAAAGACTAGTGTAGGCATAAGGATGGACATTCTTATGATTTGAGCGTGACAGTTGGACTGATCACCCGACTAGTTCAAGTCACGAGAGCTAGCAGTATACCAGATGGATGTTGGCATTATGTTGGAGTATTTGATGATAGTTCACAGGATGGGATGACACATGATGGAGATGGTAGTTCTACATATGTTGCAGGGATGTTTGCAGTATGTGGAGGAATTGATATCATGGACCAAGGATGAGACAGCTAGAGATCATGATCTTGGTGGATGGCCACCGGGGTGGCATGATTGTCGAGGATGAAAATGACTTCAGGTGGAGGAGGATGTAAGGACCTGTGATTTGAGACATGACCGCTCGCGTGAAGTGTGAGCAGCTTAAACCAAAGTGTGTGAAGTTACATAGTAAAATTCTGCATGGATGGTCGAGCGAAGGTGAATATATAGCGTGGGGATGATTTACATAGTCCACGGGCCAACCTTACATGTTATAGCAGTTTGGGAAAAGATTGTTGCCCGACCAACAATGAACAAGGCGAATGGGCATGATGTAGGGGCGTTTGGCACGCGATGGATGAGTCAGTTGGGTAGCTTGACTCGCCCAACTTCTCGTATAAGTAAACGAGCGTTGGAGCTTGGAAAGGCATCATTCGAACGCAAGTCTTTCGGATACAAGGAGAAGTACAAAAGGGTGTAGCAGGTCGCAAAAGAGGCACAGGTCTCAATGCGCCTGCTCTTGAGCAAGCACACACGGTGAAGCACGAGCTTTGTATCGAGTGAAGGTGCGGGTAAGGGAAGGCGCCCGCCATTCGGTGGAGACATGGGTGACTCGGGTGAGGTCGCCCACCCATCGTGCAAAGGTAAATGGGTGACTCGGGTGAGGTCGCCCGCCCGTCGTGCAAGGGTGAAAGGGTGACTCGGGTGAGGTCGCCTGCCCATCGTGTAAGGGTGAACGCATTGCTGGAAGTTCGGTTGAGGAGTGCGGTTGGCAGTCCGTGTGAGGGCGCGCCCGCCAAGCTCGGGCAAGGAACTCGGTTGGCACACAAAGGTGTTGCCTGTTTGTAAAATTGGCTAAGTATGAAACTTGGTGTTTCCCAAGTATACTTGTAAACATTGTAAAGTTGAATAATATATTGAATTCGGGCAGACTCATTGTCCAGGGAGTTGCCCCTCCCTTTATACTGTGCAATTGTGTTCTTCATTCATACTTGCTGATGATAATGAATGTGTATAGGTGTTCTTAGGTATAAAGGAACATTAATAGTACTTGGTTGCGAAAATCAAACTAAGTAGACAAGTGGTTAGGCGTAGTCCATGAACATAAGTATTGGTAAAAAGAAAGTGTTCGGTGGTGCCGCACCTCGCCAACTGTGGTTGAAAGACTACCACAAGCCTGGGGGCATGACACCACCGATTAAGACAAACAAAGGCTCCTTTCCATGTGATCGTGCAAGTAACCTTCTTGTTGTTCTTCTAATTCACTTGGCTGATTTTCTTTAGGGTTTTTCCTATTAAAAAATAGAGAGAAAGCTGAGAGATCCATTAAACACGACATTAAACACAATATATTTTATTGATTTCATATTTTTACATATATTATATATATTATATATATATTATAGGAATATATGATCTTTCTAGATCCGAGAATGGTGGATCTAGATTACTAAAAATAGTTAGTACACCTATTAACCTGGGAACTCACACAATACAACTCAGGACAAATTGGATGTCATGGAAGCATTACTTCCAAGGCTCTCCCTTAATTCGTATATGTAGAAAATATAAAAACATATATTACAAAAATAAATAAATCTTTGTCAAAATTGTTTGATATGGTCATCTTCAAAGCCCACATCCACTCTGGAATCTTGCAAACACTGCTCTTTCACCAACACATCTTCAATTTTTCATTTGACTTCCATTTAAAAAGTAACAGCCTCTGACCATCATTGATAAACTTTGATGCTTCTCAACCTCCCAGAGCGCAATGGGTCAGTCTTGATACTAAACCATCCTATGGAATTGCCACCATCTGTCAATCCACAACCCTCAGCAGCCTTCATCAGTTACCTAGGATAGCATTATGGGTACAAAATGTCTTCAGCAGACAATTCTACAACATGACCTTGTATAAATAATCTGTATTGACACTCCTGGAGCACGACGGGTCACACCATCTTAACCTTATTAAGAACTGCCTGTGACCAATACCCTTAGAGCACAACGAGTCGCATTAGTCTATTAATTATTGACTTGTTCTTTTTGGTTCTATATCATTTGATTTTTGAATAACATACTACAACTTAATAAAATTTCTCTGACCATCTCTTTTTTTTTCACACATCTTAAAAAAACAAATCTTGAAGGAGAAATCACCCACATATTAAGCTTCTCTTATCCTGTCAACATTTCCTTTGCATCTCTTTTTTTTTTTTGCACATCTTAAAAAAACAAATCTTGAAGGAGAAATCACCCACATATTGAGCTTCTCTTATCCGGTCAACATTTCCTTTGCCTCCGCAACTATTTTTCCAGGCGTTATGCATATGCTGATCCAATCCATCCTATTTTCCAGACCTGGCGATATTTGTGTTCGATTCTGGAAAATAGTGGCCTCAACATTCTCTGCCTCCACAGCTTGTTATTTAAGAGCTTCTGGATTTCATAATCAAACAACAACCTTAATAGTATGCCACTTCCTCTCATTACCATGTGTTCCCACCTTGCAGCAGCAATTAAGTACCAGCAACGGATTTCTCACCTCTGGTGTTCTCGCAGTCAGATTTTTGCTTTCAGAGAACACTGATCCGTTAGCAAGTCGATGCATTCCATATTTTTGCAAATCTGTACTTTCAGAGCCTCCCTGATATGCTCGATCAATCCCTAGATTTCCCAACAATGTAAAGTGCTTCCACCAATTTTGTGTTGTCCAAATCTTGAGCCCATGTTCTGCATTTGTCCACTAATGTTGGCCCCACAAGGCATAAGCAACCAGAAACAATATCTACTAATGAATTATTTAATTCATTCATTAAATCAACAATATTATTAGAATTGTAAATGATACCCATGCATAATCTATAATGTGTTCACTGCCACCAAGTTATCCCAATTGAGCGGACTGTCTTCCTCTCTGTGGATCATTTTTGCTTCCTTTAATAGAATTTGTAGCCCAACAACTCAAAACACATAGCTAAGAAATCTAAATACAAAAAATAAAATTAATTATAAGCCAACATTCGCGCAAACAATATTTTAAACACTGTCTTACCCTATCTATTTACATAACAATGGACTCAAATTTTTCTCACATCTTCCCTTCTGGTGGAGTTAATCCAGTTCCAACGCTGTTACCATATTAGAAAATAGAGAGAAAGCAAAGAGATCCATTAAACACAACACCAAACATAGTATATTTTATTGATTTCATAGACATTACATATATATAGGAATGCATGATCTTTCTAGATCCGAGAATGGTGGATCTAGATTACTAAAAATAGCTAGTACACCTATTAACCTAGGAACTCACACGATACAATTCAGGATAAATTGGAAACCATGGAAGCATTTTTAGCATAATAATGATTCTATAATGCGGAATAAACACTTAAAAGAATCGAACACTTGAATGCCCAATAAATCATACCTTCGGCCATTGATGCTACTCACACTCTGATATCAGACTTTCTGCTACGCTTGAGGCAATCCACTTCCCTTTTGTCTTCCACGTAGCAATTTAGTCCTGAGCTGAAGCAACTAAAAATTGGCAGATACTCATGATATATGTATCTCTTGGCTAAAATTGACTATGAGAGTAAATTTGTGAGACTTGTTGATAATGCGTCAGGACTTGAAACTTGGCTAGCTCGGGAGTTGACAAAACAAAACAACGCATGAAAACATGGACTTGGCAAAACTGTGCAAAAAGAAAAGTTCAAAACATATGAAATTTTTTGCACGGAAACTAATAATGTGTGGTTCTGAGTGTAAGAACAATGCTGCCCAAAACAACCCAAACACAAATCGGATAATGTGAAGCAGCACAGATCTAGATGGCGAATTCAGGAAAAAGATATATCTAGAAGGGAAACTGCCCATGAATCGAGACTCTAAATTTCAATGTCAATATTTGATTAATGAACTCCATAATTAGAAATGCCTCGTGGAGATCAATGCAGTGATGACAAATATTTGGCACTTCCAAGCTCTACTCACTCTACCTTGATGGTGTAAAACTGAAGGGGATTAAGTTAGTGAGCTTGGGGACCAAACAAAAGTATTTATAGCCAAGCTTCCATCAAGCTTTTGTTGGCTATGTGTCAAGTGTTCCACAGATCATGGTAGAGGACTGCAGAAGGAGTAATGAACCACTCTAGGAGCTCCCAACAAGAAATTAATTTAACTACAGATAGTTTCCGTAATTGAAGGAAATAACTGCAGTTGGTTTCCGTAATTGAAGGGAAATGGCGGCAGATGGTGACCAAATCATCGGCGGCCATTGTGGGAGCTAACATTCTCCCACTTGGTCCATACTTCCAATCTTAATGTCTCATCTTAAAACCCATTGAAAAATGTATTAAGTAATAGATACATGACTCATGGCATTAAGTCCTCTAATGACGAGTATTATCTTCCATGTATTACTATGTATTTATTTCTATTAAAATTTATGTGGCAACAATTTTTTAATGAATAAACCTTATGTTTATTCTTGGCCCTACACAGATGAATTCACTCCAATCAAATTAAGGTGCACATAAATATGAGGAAACATCACAATAATTAAGAATTTCATTAAAACAACATTGTCCATAGAATGAGAAATTACATAATAGAACCAAGTCCCATATTCATCACAGGATCCTTGAATTTAAACGGTGGCATGCCCTTAGTCAAAGGATCAACTATCATCAACTCAGTGCTGACGTGCTCAATGACCACTTTCTTTTCTTTAACACGTTCCCTTATAGCTACATAATTTCTATGTGTTTATTTCCATTCCCACTTTTGTTGTTTTTAGCCATAAAAACAACAGTTGAATTGTCGCAATACATTCTCAATGGCTTAGAGATAGAATCCATAATTCTAAGCCCAGAAATGAAACTCTTAAGCCATACACCATGTAAAGTAGCCTCAAAACAGGAGACGAACTCGATTTCCATAGTGGAAGTGGCAATCAAGGTCTGGTTGGCACTCCTCCATGATACAACTCCACCGGTCATCATAAAAATGTATCCTGATGTTGATTTGCACTAATCAACACATCCAACAAAGTTAGAATCTGAGTATCCAATTACTTCCAAATTGTTCGTCCCTCTATACATAAGCATGTGTTTTTTGGTTCCTTGAAGGTACCTCATTACTTTCTTTGCAGCTCTCCAGTGGTCTAAACCTAGATCACTCTGATATTGTCCCAATGTTCTCACAACAAATGCAATGTCAGGGCTTGTGCAGACCTGAGCATACATTAGGCTTCTGGCAACAGAAGCATATGGAATGTTCTTCATTTGTTCCCTTTCAAAGTCATTCTTCGGGAATTGGTTTAAATTGAACCTATCACCCTTCACAATGGGATACACTTGGTGAATAATCCTTCATCCGAAATCTCTCTAAAATTTTATTAATATAGGTTTCCTGAGACAGGCCCAAGATGCCTCGAAATCTGTCTCTATGGATCTTAATGCCATTGACATAAGATGCTTCACCCATATCCTTCATATCAAAATTTTTAGAGAGGAGTTGTTTCACCTCATGCAACAAACCCTTATCATTGGTTGCTAGCAAAATGTCATCCACATATAAAACAATCAAATAGATTTTACTCCCACTGACTTTCAGGTATATACATTGATCCATGATGTTTTCTACAACCGAATGGAGAAATTACATTATGGAATTTCAAATACCATTGGCGAGATGCTTGTTTTAAACCGTATAATGATTTCTTGAGCTTGCAAACCAATTGCTCACCATCACTAGAGGGGAATCCTTCAGGTTGTTTCATGTAAACCTCCTCCTCTAGATCTCCATTGAGAAATGTCGTTTTCACATCCATTTGTTGCAACTCCAAGTCAAAATGGGCTACTAATTCCATAATAACATGCAATGAATCTTTCTTAGATACAGGAGATAAAGTCTCTGTGTAGTCGATTCCTTCTTTCTGAGTGAATCCCTTAGCAACGAGTCTTACCTTGTATCTCTTAATGTTTCCCAATGAGTCTTTCTTTGTCTTAAAGACCCATTTACATCCAATGGCTTTTGCACCATTAGGAAACTCAACAAGATCCCAGACTTCATTACTCTTTATAGAATTCATCTCTTCCTTCATGGCATCGTACCATAATTCTGATTCTTTGCAACTCATGGCTTGTGAAAATAACTTGAGATCATTTTCGGCTCCAATGTTGTAGTCAGATTCTTGCAGATACACAACATAATCATCAGGAATTGCTGATCTCTTTGGTCTAATAGATCTTCTTAATGTTGTACCATCATCTTCCTGAGAAGTATGTGGTTCAACTCGTTGTTCAAAAGTTCTTGGCAACTCTACCTAATCTACTCGAATGTCATCAGCAGCTTGTGGAACTTCAACAATTGGTTGTTCAACACCAATTTGTACTTGAGGGGCGCTGTGAAAAATAACCAATCTATCACTTGAGGTGGAAGGTTGAGATTCTGAATGATCCTTCTCAGAAACTATGTTCCTGGTTTGATCGCTCCCACTGATCAAGTCATTTTCAAGAAACTTTGCATTTCTTGATTCCACAATCCTAGTGTTGTGAGATGGACAATAAAATCTGTAACCTTTAGATCTTTCAACATATCCAATGAAATACCCACTAATGGTCCTTGGGTCCAGATTCTTCTCTTGTGGATTATAAATTCTCACTTCAGACGGGCATTCCCAAACGCGCATATGTCACAAACTTGGTTTCCAACCTTTCCATAATTCAAATGGCGTTTTAGGAACAACCTTGGTTGGAACTCAGTTTAATATATACACTGTCGTCTTAAGTGCTTCAGTCCATAAGGATTTAGGAAGATTGGAGCTGCTAAGCATACTCCGCACCACGTCTAATATTTTTCGGTTTCTTCTTTCTGCTACACCATTCTGGTCGGGTGAACCAGGCATGGTGTATTAGGCAACAATCCCATGCTCTTGAATAAATTTTGCGAATGGGCCAGGTGCTTGTCCATCTTCTGTGTATCTACCATAATATTCTCCACCTCTATCTGATCTCAGGATCTTAATTTGTTTGCCGCATTGTTTCTCTACTTTAGCCTTAAAGATCTTAAAGGCATCTAATGCTTCATTCTTTTTATGAAGCATGTAGAGATACATAGATCGTGAGTAATCATCTATAAAAGAGATGAAGTATCTCTGACCATGTGAGTCCATGTCTGGACTACATATATCAGTATGTATGATCTCTAATATATCTGAACTCCTATTGGCACCTTTCTTTAACTTGTTGGTCTGCTTTCCCTTTATGCAGTCCACACAAGTCTCAAAATCAGTAAAATCCATAGTATTAAGTACCCCTTCATTTACTAATCTTTTAATTCTTTCTATGGAGATATGACCTAATCTCTGGTGCCATAATTTAGATGAATCTTCATTAATAACACATCTTTTAGTGTCAGTGTGAACATGCATTGAATCATAATTGACATTGTTTTGTAAATTAATACAATAAAGACCATTAGACAAAATACCATTCCCAACACAATCAAATTTATAAAATAAACTGAAAGATATTTTTTGAAAAATTGAAATAATATCCAAAATGTACGTCTTGAAACTGAAATCAAGTTTCTAGAAAAACTTGGAACATAAAAGGTCTTTTCTAATTCTAAAACAAAGCCACTACTTAAATTTAAATAGCATGTTCCTATAGCTTCCACATGCGAACCCATCTTGTTTCCTGATAAGATGCTTTGCTCACTTCCCACTAGCTTCTTTAGGTTTTTGCAAACCCGACAAGGAATTCGAAATGTAAATTGTTGATCCAGAATCAGTCCACCAGGTGTTAATATTGACATTAACAATATTAGATTCATAACAAACAAACGAGATTGGATTACCTTTGTCCGCAAGCCATTTCTGAAATTTGGCGCATTCCTTCTTCATGTGTCCCTTCTTTTTATAGAAGAAACACTTGGAATCCTTCTTAATATCGTCTTGGGGAGGTACTTTACCTTTCCCTTTCTTATTGGATTGAGATTTTCCCTTTCCATGCGTTGCTAGCATTGCACTTTCTCCCAGTTCCATCACCAGTTTCTCTTCCTCTTAAACACACATGGTCATGAGTTCATTAATTGACCATTTATCCTTATGTGTATTGTATGAGATTTTGAAGGGTCCATATTGATGTGGAAAGGAGTTCAGAATGTAGTGCACTAGGAAGGACTCCGATATTTCAACCTCGAGTTTCTTCAATTGAGCCACAGTGTCCCTCATTTGCATGATGTGCTCACACACACCTTTCACACTAGTGAGCCTTAGGGATGAGAACTTCATGATTAGGGTGCTTGCTAGTGCTTTGTCTGAAGTGACGAATTGATCATCAATGGCTTTCAGCAAGTCTCCAACCTTTTCATGCTGATCAACGAAACCACGAATACCAGCTGAAATTTTAGTCTTAATGAACATCATGCTTAGGCGATTAGATCGCTCCCATCGTTCATAAAGCATGATGTTCGCTACAATGTTGGTATTAGTGAGTGTTGGTGGTTCATCTTTCCTAATAGCATAGTTTATGTACATCCACCTCAAATGAAAGAAAACTCTTTCCTTCTAGACCTTATAGTTATCTCCCTTAAGTTCAGGGATATCACAAGGAATTTCAGAGAAATTTATAGGTTGTACAACTGCATAAAATTAAAGATCACATGCTTATGTTAAATTTGAGGCCTAAAAATAAAATTTCATGCTTTACCAATGTAAATCAAGCTTAAAATTGAATCTAATGACATAAAAATTGCCTGTGGACTAAATTTTCAATTCAAACAGATTCAATTATTCTTTATGATAGAATTTATCAAATTATTCACTTAATTCATAATTCTAAAGGGTATATTATGATTACAATTTGATATAAATTCTATCTTAGATGCGAACTTTATGATAAAACTATTAATTCATAATTCCTGTGGGTAAGTTATGAATAATTTAATATTTTATCCTAATTAATTATTATAAATATAATAAAAATTCATGTGGGATAAAATTTACTATATTTAGTATAATTAATTACAATTAATGTCTTAATATTCTTTATGTGATCCTAATCAATTATAATATATAATATTATTTAATTAGAAATGTTGTGGCTATTCGCTAATCATTTAAAAATTATATCGATCACTAGACATTATTTCTTTTATGCATAAAAATTAACTTGATATGAGAATAATTATAAATTACATAAATAAAACTATAATATTCATGCATAATCATTCAATGATGGGTATCATATACTCATCCAAAATAGCATGTAATTAGAGCAGAAATAATCAATTCATGCAAATTAAATATGAGCAGAGTTATAGATTTGCACAACAATTATCTGAATTGCATATAATTAAACCAAATAAATATTATAAACATAAAAATTGAGCAAAATTAGACATATTTCCAAATAAATGCCTTAATTCAGAAAATCCTCAAAATATGGCATTTAGCCCAACAAAGCATATCTATAAACATCAAGGCAAAGATAAAAATTGCTCTGATACCAAATATTAGCATAATAACAATTCTATAATGCAGAATAAACACTTAAAAGAATCGAAAACTTGAATGCCCAATAAATCATACCTTTGGCCATTGATGCTACTCACACTCTGATATCGGACTTTCCGCTACGCTTGAGGCAGTCCACTTCCCTTTTGTCTTCCACGTAGGAATTCAGTCATGCGCTGAAGCAGCTACAGATTGGTAGATACTCACGACATATGTGTCTCTTGGCTAAAATTTACTATGAGAGTAAATTTTGTGAGATTTGTTGATAATGCGTCAGGACTTGAAACTTGGCTAGCTCGAGAGTTGACAAAACAAAACAACGCATGAAAACATGGACTTGGCAAAACTGTGCAAAAAGAAAATTTCAAAACATATGAAATTTTGTGGAGGGAAACTAATAATGTGTGGTTCTGAGCGTAAGAACAACACCGCCCAAAACAACCCAAATGCAAATCGGATAATGCGAAGCAGCACAGGTCTGGATAATGTGAAGTAGCACAGATCTAGATGGCGAATTCAGGAAAAAGATATATTTGGAAGGGAAACTGCCCACGAATCGAGACTCTAAATTTCAATGTCAATATTTGATTAATGAACTCCATAATTAGAAATACCTCGTGGAGATCAACACAGTGATGACATATATCTGGCACTTCCAAGCTCTACTCGCTTTAGCTTGATGGTGTAAAACTGAAGGGGATTGAGTTAGTGAGCTTGGGGACCAAACAGAAGTATTTATAGCTAAGCTTCCATCAAGCTTCTGTTGACTATGTGTCAAGTGGTCCACAAATCATGGTAGAGAACTGCAAAAAGAGTAATGGACCACTCCAAGAGCTCCCAACAAAAAATTAATTTAACTGCAGATAGTTTCCGTAATTGAAGGAAATGACTGCAGTTGGTTTCCGTAATTAAAAGGAAATGGTGGTAGATGGTGACCTAATCATCAATAGTGGTTGTGGGAGCTAACAAGCATTACTTCCAATAGTTCCCGAGTATAGTCTCATTTGTAATCATTGTTGAAAGTTTATTAGAGAATGTTCTTTTCAAGTGTCCATTTTAACAGGTTTGCTTAATACTTGTAAGATTATTTTGTGGAGGTTTTCTCACGGTTACCCCTTTTTTAATCAACAATCCTTCCTCTAAGGTTTGCCCTTGTTCTCAAGTAAACTTTGTTCCTGTTTTATTGTATTGGTTATACAAGTATAATTTAGGATTTAAGTGGACTATATACTTAATTTCAACATTTTTACCAATATCCTCAATTTCCAGGCTTGATGATGATGGGCCACCAAGGCTTCACAACATGTAATACTTTTTTTTTACTTCCATTCCTCTAGGTTGTTTATCGATTTTTTTTGTAAGAGTTAATGCCATTCTCATCCCAGAGTTTATTTTATCTTTATTTATCCCATGTTTTCTTTTACAACATTCAAAATGTACACCTTCGAGATTGAATTCATTACCATTGCCAGGTATTTCCAACATTGCCAACATGTTCCATATCCTTGCAAGTTCTTCCTAGCCATAATGGAGTCCTATTTTCTCTCGATTGTAATTTAATTTTTTATTTATATTTGGAAAATATAATTCATATTTGTTTTTGTGTGTTTATTAATTTTATAATGAGTTTGCTCCTAATATTTAGGAGTTTCGCAAGGTTAAATTGGTTAAAAGATTCTTTTTAAGTTGCCACCACAATCCGAGCAACTTGATCTACCAACCTCAACGGAATTGACCAACAATCCACTCGAGCGACAATTCAGTGATGTACCAGCAATGATCCAGTGATGAACAACAACGATCCACCCACCGATCCGCAACCTTCGGGCCTCACACCTTCCACTGTTACTCGATGACTACTATGCGACCGCTCGGCCAGTGAGCTACAGTCCACCGCTTGATGATAACACGCCATGCAACCGCGATTTAAAAAAAACGCTCAAATCAGATCAAAGCTCATCAAATGACTTGCTGCGAAGTTCATCAAACAAATCTCCCATGGAGAACGCACAGGGCTTGACGGGAATACCCAACGATTTGGCGGAAATTGTGAGGACGAGACTCTCAACAATAAATCTCCATCAATTTGTAGCTCTCCACGCTGTCACAACCAGTGAACGGAGTAGCGCGATTTTGAAATGCAGATCCGCGCTGTCAAAATCGGTTAGACTAAACAACAAACAATACATTTTTCTCTGGAAAAAGGGAGCTGGTCAACAATGAAAAATGCGTTTTATGAGCCAAAATGCGCGTTGATCAAGCATCGGAAATCTTTTTCCACCACCGCGACTAAGGGTCACACTACAGACACTCTCAGTGACCCAAACATTCTGATGTTAAAAATTGGCTTTGATACTATGTTAAAAATTGGAAGAGAAAATATATTTAATAAATTGACCAACTCTGAGGTGAAGGCTTGACCTGAAGACTCTTACAGAAAGCTCTACACATTCATTATTAATGGTCATAAATAAATAGTTTACAGTTGTGAGAAGAGCTTCGGCGTAAATTACATGACAAAGATATTTGTCGACGCGTTTCGAACTAACTTGTCTTGACGATGAACCACACTAGTTGGTTCGAAACGCGTCGACAAAATGTCTTTGTCATGTGATTTACGCCGAAGCTCTTCTCACAACTATGATGGATCACAGAAGCCTCAATTCTATAAATAGTTTACAAACAAATAGAGAAATTAAAACAACTACCTAGAAAATAAAAACAAATTCCTAATCTAAGTCTCACAAGTAACTAATGAACTGACTCACTCCAAAATTACATTACCATTAACTTTAACATTACTCTAGTTTCCAAAACATTTGACACACATCTAATCTTTTTCATTCCCAGTCTAACTATAATGATCTTGAGCGCTTATTTCCTTTTTTATCGTTAAAATAAAATTTTAAAAAATTACTTTCTTGCATTTTAATCTTTAAAATTAAGATCAATAAATTTACCATCATCTCAAATACACAAATAGCCACTTTAGGCCGAAGACCAAATTGAATAGAAATGAACACGCAAGGGTAGCCATTCTACGGCCGAAGTCCAAATCGAAAATAAACAAACACTACCAGAATACAGAGTGAAGCCACTACCGTCGCATGTAAGGGAATACGGAGATAAGAGATTGCCTTAATTAACGGGGCTTTTAACATGCTGAAGCGCTGACCTCTCGACCCAAGGAGATCCCTGTGATCAACGGGAAAATAAATAAATGATAACACAATTTTCAAATTAAAGTATACACTGACAGAAAACAATGAAGACTCTTCGGAAGAGTTTAATATTTCATTACTAAACATAATTATTTATAGATATATATAAAGGATTCTGCCGTTTTGAAATGATGTTCTACTCATTTTTGCACAGTCACATTAAATTTGCTGACTTCTGAATAGTGGGCGGTGACATTTGTGCAGTAGTGATTAATGTTCTAACACTTCTCTTTAATTACGATGACTTAAATCTTAGCTTGCCTGCTGGTCTAAGTCTCAGCTAGGCTTACAACAAAACATTTCATTTTTGCCTTCTTGCTAAAGGGTCCATGCTTATTCATTTGCTGGTGCAGTTTTATCTTCACTTTCCTGGATTTCTTTATGAACTTTCTATGCTCCTTGCTTACGTAATTAACATCAAAAACCTTTTCCTGATTGGGATGCCAGACAACATCCTGAATAATAAAAACACGATAATCCAATCTATGCTCTCCCCACTTTCCATGAGGAGCCACCAAAATGCACTCATCCTCGAACATGAGAAGCCTTCGAACAACATCCATGGTAGTATCTTCCACTGTCACATAACTCTTAGAAGCGGATCCAACCACATTACTAGCAATTGGGTTCACGGAAGAGCAAATTTTGCTCTCATGTGGAATGGACTTCACCTCTATTTACGGTCATCAATAAAATCATTTTGTTGATCTAATAATTCTGATGACTCAAAAATACTGCTTGAATAAAAAATATTACGAGGCCCAAATATACTTCCAAATGGACTCTCTAAAAATACATCATAAAAAAGATCAATATCCAACATTATCCCACTCATTGTACTCCAACCAGAGTAGTAACCTTGTACTCGGATCTCCACACAAGTTGGCCCCTTCGTTATGCAACTCCTCTTCTCTTTATGCAACTTCCTCTGGCTCCACTTGACAACAATTTCATGCTCTTTCTCTTTCACCCAAGAACACAGCTACGGCATGCTCGATATAGACAACACAATAGCGATCCACGGTCCATAACTTTATACAGTCCAGGGTATGGCTTCCAGTGGATAGATTCCCAAAGATAATTCTCCCGTCACCACAGGGTTACAACTCCAATTGGAGAACTCCAACAACTGAATATACCCACACTCGACGCTACTGGCTTCTTTACATAGCACCTTTGCACTAAAATAAAGTTCCGGCCAACACCAATTGGGCCCCTTTGATCCCCTCTGATCTACAACTTAATAAACAAACACTTACAAGAGAAAACACTCAAACAAAAGATCTTAAAGGGAATTTCACTGATAGCTTCTCCTTAAACCGAGGCAGATCCCTATGGAGGATCTGAAAAGAGTGAACCATAGACAAATTGGTCACCCACTACAGCAACGACAGGCCACCACAAATCTTTTGCTCAATGCTGCTCAACAATTCCACGCGCTTCACAGCTCTTCTGGTAGTCACTACCATGCCCTCAAGTCTTTACAGAATTATCCTATGTACTCCTCCACGCTCTTTCGCAACTCTCCTAGGCCCTCGAGGCTCTGCGAGCCCACAACTCAGGATCATAGTAGGTACTAGCTCAAGTAATCACAACTGTGCAACACTCACATAGCCCTTAATACATGCTCTTCACGCCACCTAGCCCTCCGCTGTCTGAGCTCAACTCAACTTTTTTTCAAATTGTCCTCAGACCTACTCACACGCGTAGAACGACAACACCAGAATGTAGATCGCTGGCACCATGCCTGAGAGAATATACATACTAGTCTAGGCTCGACAAGGAATGACCAACAGACTACACTTGAATTTCTCAAGTGCACTCGACAGCCAATGAGCAGGAAATTATCCCAAGTGCAGTCGATTTCTTCAGGTTGCCACCAGACCTTCAGCTTTACGCCTCAACAGATCTCAACACACATACGTCGACGCCTTCAGGGAGCACAACTCCACAATATTTTCTCAGCGTTTAGGCACTCTCTTTGTTGATCTCCACGTGTGAAGACTTCACCAAAAACTCTATAGTCGGCGCATTCAACGCAGCTGAACCTCCACAATGATCTGATTGATTCCAGATCTTCATACGCACAGACGTTCACTAGCAAGTCTTCATGTTTCTGATATGACCCCCTGGCACCACGGTCATCAGCCAACTCTCTCACACTGCTCTACACACAATAGCACATCAACACTCCCTCACTCTATTCTATGCATTCCCTCACTCTAATCTATGCACAACAGAACAACAACACTCCCTCACTTTGTTCTACGCACAACAATTCCTTCACGCTGTCTCATGATTCTTGCGTGATCGTTCAATAAGAGCACAACAATTGGCCTCACCCAGCTAATACCACTCGGCCTCTCCTCACAACGAGTTCTGTCTCCTGAAGCTCACCTAAACTCTGATACCATGACAGAAAACAATGAAGAGTCTTCGGAAGAGCTTAATATTTCATTACTAGACATAGTTATTTATAGATATATATGAAGGAGAGTCAATAATGACCTCTACCGCTCTCTGCCATTTTGAAATGATGTTTGACTCATTCTTGCACAATCACATTAAATTTGTTGATGTGTGCACAGTTGGCAGCGCCATTTGCGGAGTCGTAATTAATGTTCTAACACCTACGTCATTTTGTGTCCACACAGGTCTCGCCTTCAACTCCTACCAATGCGGTTAAACAATTGGATTTACTAGCCAAACGAATCCACTGTATCAGATTTCATGCTTTTATTTTATTTAAATACTTTTATAGTTTTGACATTATAGTTCTGTAATTATTATTATTATATTTAATATTTTTTTTATTACTAATTAGATTTTGATTTTTTTATTTTTTATTTATATTAAATATGAAAACAATTTTATGTTTGAGTAAATGTTTATTTTATTGCAACTTTAAGGAATAAAGAACATATATTATGAAAATAAATCGGAAATTAATACCAGGAAATTTATTAAGGAAATAGATTAATGGCCCAAAACTTAGAGGAATTTGGCATGAGTGAAAGTCCCAGGTGGACTACCAATTTTAAGTGATGTGGTTTTCTTTGAATTGCATTAGTTCATCATAATTATAGTTGATTGTTTTCACTATTGGTTTGATTAGTGAATTATGATATGTTTTCTAACTTTTTAAAATAAAATATGAAAACAATTTGAAAAAGAAAAAATAGTTCTCTTGTTGTTGTTTTGACAGTTAGCCTAAAATTATTATTATATTATCTTTCTTTTTTTCTCTTTCTTTGTTTGGTAGAAATTAAATTATTAAATTGATGGGTAGTTTGTCAACCATTTTAATTATGTGGTAGTCTAACTTATAGATGAAATAACATTTTTCGGTGGAATTCATCAAAACAGGCAATACAATTTCAAGTTTTTTTGTTGTTTAAAATTCAAAATTGAATTTTAAACAACAAAAAATCTTGAAATTGTATGGCCAGATTTTGGTGAATACCAATGAAAAAGGTCATTTTGTCTAGTATTATGCATTCAAAACTGTATTTTAAACAACAAAAAAATCTTGAAATTGTATTGTTTGATTTTGGTGAATACAAGTGAAAAAGACCATTTTATAGTTAAGTTGGCTTAGTATCTTTTATTTGGAATTTTGGATTAGATTATGATTTTTCATTATTTAAACTACTTTTTTTTATTATACCTGCAATATATAATTTATTCAATTTTCATTGACTTGCTATTAATTTTTCTTCAACTAAAAATTTAAAATCTATTTGAAGTTTAACATTATGAAATTAAATTTATTATTTTTAAATAAAATTTATTTCTATTTATCTTAAATATGACTAGTTAAAATGCCTCCCCTCTTATTGTGTAATGATAGCAAGAATTGACTTTTGTGTACTCTATTATTAATTACTATGTACTATATCACTAATTACTATGTACAATAGATATAAGTAATTTGAAAAATAACATTATACATTGATACTATGTACCATAAACACAAATGGTTTGTAATTAATTCAAAAAGTCCTTTTTCTCACTGGTGAAATAAAAATGTAAAATTAACTTGTTACAATTTGTACAACTCTCATCATACAATCTTATTTATTATGACATGACATGCATACTAATATAAATATTATATAAAAATTGTCTCATTTAATATTAAATAAATTATTATTAACTTGTTTCATTCTTTTATGTCATATATATATATATAATATATATATATATAACCTTATCTACCAAAATTTTTATTATATTTTAAAAATTAATAAAAAATGTTAAACAAATTTTCATATAATTTATTTTACAATTTTATTATTGTTTAGAGTACATACAACACATGATGACATTAAAATATTTTATTAAACCTAGCTATGCGGCCTTGTTGTATAATAAATTAAACACCCTTAAAAATTGTAAATATCTCAATCCTGTATGATACACAACTTGTAATTTTAATAAATTTCTTTTGAATTTTAGACAAAATTACAAAAAAAAACCTTGTTGCATAATGAACTAAACACCCTCAAAAATTGTAAATATCTCAATCATGTATGATACATGACTTGTAATTTTAATAATTTTTTTAAAATTTTAGACAAAATTACCAAAGAAACCTTGTTGTATAATGAATTGAACACCCTCAAACACAACTATAAAAAAATTAATAGAAAGAAATTAAGGCATTTGATTTAAACAATTCTTATAGATAAATGTCTTTGGGATTAATCACATCATGAAAATTTGATAGACATTTGGAACCAATTAATGTGGTTCATCCTCAAGACAAGAATGAACCACATTAGTTGGTTCAAACGTGGACCAAAATCTATTGATGTTATTAATCCAAAAGACATTTATCTACAATATATATCACAAAAGTCTCAAATCTAATATTAAACAATTCTTTTTAATATTTATATCTTTTGGATTTTTATTTTTTCTTTAATTTTCACAAAAAAAATTATATATTATTTGCTTAATAATTATTATTTAAATATCTATAAATTAGCCACTATATTTTTTTTATTAATTATTTAAAAAAAAATTTCTTTAATGTGATTAATCCAAGAACATTTATTTACAATATATCACAAAAGTCCCAAATCTAATATTAAACAATTCTTTTGATATATATATATTATATATTATATATATATATTATATATATATTTTTTTTTTTTTCTCAAATAATTAATTATTTTAAATATATTTAAATTAGCTACTACGTTTTATTATTAATTACTTAAAAGACATTTAAAATTAGAATCAGCTAAAATTTAAAAATAGAAAATTACGAGAACTTTCACTTCCGAAATAATTGCAAGTGAATTTGGAAACCACTTTACCTTTGAATGGGGCTCCAAAACGACATTATGACGAAGAAGGGACTGCAATATTTCCCGAGACTGGCAACGTGGGGCGTTCCCACTTGTCCCCGCGTATACATAATCCATCAGCCTCCACCCGCAGACTAACGTCCCCTGCCCAACAGAATAAAACACCAATTTTCACGCTGAAGTGAACGCAGGGAACCGAAGAATGTTAACAGATATGAGTCCAAGAGCACAGAAAAAGGCAACGCGATTGACGGCGGTACCAATTTTTGGGGATCTGAGAGGCCAGGCCAACGTCGGATTACATGTAATTCCGCCAGATTCCAGACACACATTCGTGCTGTTACCAAAAAAATGAATGAATCCAGAGAAAGTCTAAATAAGTAAACGTTTGTCAACGGAACTCAAATTATATTATGTAACCTCTGTAGCTGCCTCCCGCTGCGGACTGGAACCTGGGTTCTGGGTCTATTCAATGGAGAAGCACACTCATAAGTTTATGTCGATTATGGATTTTGGAATGTTGTTCCTCCACTATAAAATAGTGGTAGGGATCCATGTCTTCGTAGTCATGCTGGTCATGCTGCTCTTCCATCGCTTTCCCAGTTTGCTTTGCTTCATCCCAGCACAATGAGTGCTCTTCTTGCTCACGGCTGGCTCCGCTTTAGTGTGGCCACCACTTTCTGTGGCTTGTTCCTTTTCGTAAAAGGTGATGGGATGTGAGCTTCCCGCGATTCTAGTTGGCATTGTTCTGGAATGGCAACTACCCTTTGTAGCTTGCTCCTCCTCGTGAAAGGTAATGGAGATGATGGCGGTAATGATGGGCTTGTTCAGGGAGCAGCGGTAGAGGAGTTGGGTGGAATGGAGGGGCAACTGTGGATTGGAGGGAATTCCGCTGGGTGGCGAAGCAAGGGGCATCAAATGGAGGCGGAGAGATCGTGAGCGGCCTCTGCCACTATGAGTGTTTGGGTAGCTACTTGTACTCAGATGAGTCGAAGAGGAGGTGGTTTAAGAGGCTGGAGAAGGAGGGGGACGAGTCAATCTTCCTATGCTACCGCCCCTGCGACTACGCATTCGATGGCGTGTTCTCGGCATGTTGACACTAGGGGTATGAGAGTTTTTGTTAGGATTAGGCTCAGAACGCTGAGAAGGCTCAATAGGATCATCGACCGGCTCAGAGGAGGGATTAGCTACAGAGGCCGAGTGGAAGACGAAATTGCAGACCAGGCTTTATGTGAAGTGAATTCCCGGGCCTAGATCAGTGCAACAAAGGAGGCTGTAGCGCCTCCCCATGGCAGTGTGAGAGCTAGGTGTTGCAGCTACCCAAGGGCATAAACATTGCAGAGGCAGGGGATAAGAGATAGGGGCGGTGGAGTGAATATCACCAGAGGTTATCATTTCGCGGAGCCGAGGCAGGTAGTTGCAGGCTGGTTGAAGATGGCGCCAACTTAAATGCCATTTATGGCTAGCGTTAATACAATTTATAAACAGATGTGCAGGATTACGGAGGGCCATGTGGCATGGCCACTTGCCATCCCGTTCTGCCATCACCTTAATATCTTTGATGGGCACCCGCATCAGGGAGTTGTGCTTCCTTGTGCACCAAGTCAGTGCATGCTTGTAATTGAGTTTGGTCATTTAAGATATTGATGGTTCCAGATTGGAGTACCCGATCATGTTCAACTCCTATGTTTGCTAAAAGATCAGCCACCTTGTTGTTCTCTCTCTTGATATGAATGAAGGTGGTGGCTCTTCTATTTTTCATCCATTTCTCTATTAGTTCGAGTCAAGCCGCTAGTCTCCAGCTGGTAGCAACTCTCGCAGCTGGGGTTCCCATTTGTATTTGGGTAACCATGTGTATAAGGATTTGTGAGTCCCCTTCTATTATGATAGGATGAAATTTATGTTGATGCGCTAGATTCATACCTTGCCATAATGCCCTCAGTTCTGCTGAATTATTTGTGTCCCAACGAATTGAACCAAAGTATACTAGTAGAGGTTGGCCTTCTTGATCTCTGAATATTCCACCATGTCCTGCTTTGCCTGGGTTGCCTTTTGAGCCCCCATCAAAGTTTAGTTTGATCACATTTGTTGGAGGGGGATTCCAATGTGAGGGCTTCTTGTTGATAATGGTTGCTTTGTTGTGATCATTTTGAACCTGTGGGATCCTTAATTGCTAGTTGTCCCATATACTATGTTCTTGTCCCTGAGTGGGAAAGTCCTCTGCATTCCACTGTCGGAGTGCCAAGATTTCTTAAATGTTCTGACATAAATTGTTCCAAATGATCTCCAATGGAGTGCTTTGATTTTTGAAATTTCTTTTGTTTCTTTCCTTTCAAATTGTCCAGAAAAGGAAGCCCGGGAGGATTGTCCATAAAGCATTTAAAAGCTTGCTATTATAGGGAGCAGGGGCCCAATTGCGAATGGTGCTTTTGATATCCCCCGAGATTCTGCAAGGTCACTGACACCTGAAGGTGAAATTTTCCCATAATTGGTTGGCTATGTGGCAAGGATCCATGAGATGCTGAATAGTTTCGCCTTGTTTCTTGTAGTTAGGACAATATGACGGTCCTTGGAATCCTCTTTTAATTAGATTGTCCCAAGTGAGAATTCTCTCATGATAAAGCAATCAAGTGAAGATAGAGACTTTGGGCCATATACAAGTGGTCCAAAGACGAGTCCAAGTGGGATCTACTAGTTCCTGTGTTTGGAGCATCAACGTATATGCTTCTTTTGTTGTATAAGTTCCCCTTGGAGTATAACCCCATCTCAAAACATCTTTTTCATTTGTGCATATGATTTTCCCGCTGGTAAGTTCCTTGTGTAAATCTTTGTAGTAGTCTTCAATTTCATGATGTATTATCTGTTCAGTTGGTTTCCATTTCTTGAAGCCTTGATTGATATTTTGAGTCCAGTACAGTGAGACATGGTCCATTTGATTGATGTTATTGCCATCAAGATTTGGAGGACGAAGGAATTTTAAAATTTTTGGCCTCTGTTGCCAAGAATCTGCCCAAAAACACGCAGTTTGACCATCGCGTATCTCCCAAAAGTTGTGCTTTTGTATTAACTCTTTACGTTGTTTTGCTGCATTCCAGATTAGAGATCCTGTGTATGTAGTGGTGATTCTGATTAGCTCTTCCTATAGACAATTATTCGCATATTTTGCAGTCCATAGTTGGGCCCATGGCTTATGTGGGCTTGATACCCATTGCCACCATATTTGTGTTCCCATCAAAGTGTTACTGTGTTGAGGGTCTCACAGTCCTAGACCTCCTTGCGTTTTTGGTGTGCAAACTGTTGCCCATTTTACCAACGCCCATTTCTGGTTTTGCCTTGTGGAGCCCCATAAAAAGTTACGTTGCAAATCTTTGATCTTTTTGAGTGCCCATTTCAGCGCTACAAGAATAGAGAAGAGATAGAGAGGTATAGATTGTAAAATCGCCTTTATCAGAATAAGCCTACTTGCCATGTTGAGAGTTTTGTAGGTCCAAGATAATAAGCGACTTTCAAATTTCTCAGTGAGTTGGTTTCAGGAGGCACGCTTTAAGGCCGAATCTATTAGTGGAGCATCCAAGTATTTAGATGGAAGTTTAGCTTGTGAGAAGCCTATGATTTTGGCAATTATTCTTTGGGTGGCAGGAGGAGTATGGAAAAAGAAGATTTGAGATTTAGCAGTATTAATGGTGGTTCCTGAAGCCATGGAGAAGGTGTCTAGCAGATCTTTGAAAGCATGGGCTTCACGAACAGAGGGATGTCCGAACAACATATTGTCATCCAAAAATTGTTGATGAGTTATGGCAAAGGTTCCATGGGCTGAGATGCCTCTAAGGTTGTGGGAGTGAACAACATTCTTTATAAGGCGGCCTAATCCTTCTACCATAAAAATAAAAAGGAAGGCGAATAAAGGGTCACCTTGACGAATACCTCTAGGTGGGAAGTAGGGTTTGGAGGGGACTCCATTAACTGAGATGGAGAAGAAGGGGGATGATATGAGATTCATAACCCATCTAACCTAGGTCGGGCTAAAGCCGAAGGCAGTAACCAATTGTTTTATATATGTCCAACTTAATTTGTCGAAAGCTTTAGAAAGATCGATTTTAAGAAGCATACCTGCTTGTTTGTTTCTCTTTAAGGAATGAATAATTGCATGAGTCAAGATGATACCATCCAAGATTTGACGACCTTCAACATAGCCTGATTGTTCCGACGAAATGAGGAGAGGGAGAAGCGGTTTGAGGCCGTTGGCAATGAATTTCGAAATGATTTTGTATATGACATTGCATAGAGCGATGGGCCTGAACTTCTCCGGAGTACTCGGCTGATCTTCTTTGGGGATGAGAGCTATGAATGTTGCATTGAGAGAAGGGAGTAGCCAATGCATAGATCTTGATTCTTCTACCACCTTCCAAACCTCCTCTTTGATTAGATCCCAAAAGTGATGGTAGAAGTTAGAGGTGAATCCATTAGGTCCACAAGCCTTCCCATCTTTCAGTTGAGCTAAAGCAGATTCTACTTCCATCATAGTTACCGGTCGCAACAAGAGCTAATTGTGCTCTTCTGTTATAATTCTTGGAATATGTTGGAGTATTTCGTTTATAGTAGGCTGTCTACCTGTAGGCAGCTCTTGATGTACTGTTTTGAAGTGATTAGTGAGCTCTCTCTCGATGTCTTCATGTTTCTCCATTCTTTCTCCTTGTGGATTTTGAAGATGCGCAATGGTGTTATTCATTCTTGTTTGGATAGTTGTGCGGTGAAAGAATTTGGTGTTTCTTTCCCCTTCTCTTAGCCATTTGATTCTTGATTTTTGTTTCCAAAGCATTTCCTCTTGTTTCCTTCTTTCTTCTAGTTGCGTGAGGAGAGATTGTTCTTGTCTTTCTAATTCCTCGGTTCTTCTATCTATAATGATCTTCTGTTGCAGCGTTGTCATACTTTGCTTGAGTATTTTTTGACCTTGAAATATATTGTCGAAGGTGGTGTGATTCCAGTGCTTGATTTGCCTTTTGATATGCTTCAGCCTCTGTTGGAATTTATACATAGTTGAACCTCGAGAGAGAGTAAAGTTATCCCAAGCAGATTTGACTATATTTTTGAAATCAAGGTGGGTGAGCCAAAAAGTTTCAAATCTGAATGGTTTCCTATTTGACTTCCCGAAGCTTCAGTTGCATCTACGTGGTAGTTTGGCATCCCGACTAGGCTCTGGATAAAATAGTATCTAATGTGCTAGTATTACATTTTGTTTCCTGCATGAAGAGAATATGTGGTTTTTCATGCTGTATCATGTTTTTTATCATCCTGTATTTCCCGAGACTGTTAAGTCCTCGTACATTCCATGAGATGAGATTCATGGTTGACCAGTTGGTAAGGATCTATAGTATGTAGTCAACTTGGAGCACCTGTTGGATTCCACTAGCATTTCCCCAATGAGGATGGTGCACTGTAAGTCTGTGTTTCTTTCCCTTTTCTTTCCATCTTTGGTGATGTGTTTCCCATCCCAACTGCTTCCTTATTGTATGCCCAAGGTTTTGTGTTGGTGCACCCTTGAGAGTACCACTTCTATATTTTCGAGCTGCGTGTCCGGTATTTTGTCGAACTCTTTCTTTTTGCACGCTTGTTGTAGACTGAAGATGTCTAGGTCTTCTAGATCAAAGCTTTCAGGTTCTTCTTCCATGTGACTTTTTGACTACTTTCAACCATTTGGTGGTTTGTTTTGAGAGGGTCTATCAGAACGTTGTCAATGTCCATTCCTTTTGCAGACCATAGGGCTTTGTTTTCATCTTGAAGGGGGATAGGTTGAGAAGCTGTTGGTTTCTGAACTGAGTTAGTCTTCGAGGATGGTTAACTAACATCATTGGGAGTAGGTACAACAAATGGTTTGGTGGATGGCGTAGAAGCTGTCTTAACTATTTTGCAAGGGTCTGATTCTGGCATATCTAGGTTTGACAGAAGGTCAATACTATTGTTGGTGGATGGTGCAGCGGAGGATGGCATTGCGATTTTTGGTCCACTAGGGGGTTTTTTGTTATGCTTCTTTCTATTGGCAACTTTGGTGAACCTTTCAGAGTCAGATTTTTCCACATGGTCTGCAGGTTTAGGAGAGGCATTTAGTGGACATTCACGGAATAAATGTCTATGGGTGTGGCATTTCTTGCATCTAAAGGGCACATGTTCATAATCTATGGGTTGAATCCATTCAAATTCATCATGAAGAAGACTCACCGAATTCGTAAGTGCTTTGCCTAGTCGCATGTAAACACAGATGCAAGCATATGATGTGTACCAACGGAGCTTTGTTTTCTCTGCAATCATTATAAACTCTTATAGCCCGTTGCCAATAGCTTTGAGTGATTCTTCATCCCAGTATTCCAAAGGTAAGGAGTACATACGAATCCATACTGGAGCCCAGCCGAAGTCTTCCTTGTCTGGATTGGATCTTTCTATCTAATCTCATAGATATAGACCTACAACATTGAAGAAATAGGGTCCTCCATCTAGAATGTGATTTATGTCTTCAATACAGTTGAAGATGGCCGTGAAAAATCCTTTGGGGCCTAGCTATAGGGTAACATGCCCCTTGGGCTTCCATTTTGAGGCTATCCATCCTTGTAGGGCTTTCTCAGTTGGCCATTAGCCTATGGATTTATTTATAAGTGCATGGTCTTTCATATATTGGATTTGTGCATTGATTCTATGGTTGGGTAGATCAATCTTGGGGTGTTCCACTGCAATGGGCTTGCAAGTGGAAGACGTTTCCTTCTTTGGTTCTTCAAGTACTGTAGATGTTTTCTCTTTTCCATTGTTCACATCTGCCGTTTCATTCTCTTCCTGCTGCTATGCAGGTTGTACCAGTGGCTGTTCTGCGCTCCCAGTTGAGGGCTTTTCAGTTTTGTCCCCGTAAGGCCAATTTCCAGTGTTGCAGCCTGTAGGGGAGGCCCTGTGGCCTCCCCCATCTGAATGTTCATTGGTTGTTTCTCTCAATTCAGCTAGACCCGCGCTTGCAGTGATACTGCTTGATTTTGAGAGTTTGCTTCCTTTGTCGTTGTGCTATGGAAGGGTTTGTCAGAAACCCTCGTCCGCCATTTTTTCCCTTAATTCATCTTGTTCAGATATAATGCATGTTACAATTCATTGTTTCTCTAGAATGCTTTACCTAAAATTTGGAGATTTGATTTATCTATAAAATATACTATTCCATCCACATTGTTACTAAAATCTTCAAAAGACGTTTTATATGCAAGTCATGTGGCATGTTGATAGCATGTTGCACTTATATCAAGTAACCATGTATTTGTTTATGAGTTATGAAATAAATATTCAGTCACTGCAATATTGCAATGTGAAGAAATGTGTTGTGCATATGTTTATCTATCTCTCTCCATGGTGGTGTTTACCCTCCATAAATATTGAATTTTTTTTTCCATAGCCTCTTTTGCAGTCACTTCCTCTAAAGAAATCATGCGATTATTTCTTTTTTCTTTAACATCCCTAAGTGTACCTCATACAAAATACATAGGATTTGGAAATTTGTTACCACTTTTACCAGCATATAACATCTATGCATGGTTTATGAAGCACAATACTTGGTAAGGTTTTGCAAATGGGTTAGCAATCTAAGTGGGCTTGATTGTGGGGAAAACTCCACAGTTACGCGCGCTTGAGCCGGAGGCGATTTGGGATGGGTGACCTCCCGCGAAGTCTTGGTTATTGGGTGCAAGCCCTGGAAGTGGTTATTGGGTGCAAGCCCTGGAAGTGACGAATAAATCATGAGAAATTACTCAGTTATGACTACTTCTCATGGAAATGGTCATAGATAACGCAGTTGAATCCCAAAAAATGACATCTAATATAATGCATTGTGGAAACCCCCAATACTTAATCCATGCATGACTCTAACATTATGCAAAGTGATTATATCATCAAGGTAACCAAAAATGCAAACACACATATGTAATTTATTTCACTAGTTTCAATTAAGAATCATAAGAAATTAGTCAGTTACCCCCAATACTTAATCCATGCATGAATCTAACATTATGCAAATTGATTATATTATCAAGGTAACCAAAAACGCATACACACATATATGATTTATTTCACTAGTTTCAATTAAAAATCATGAGAAATTAGTCAGTTACGACTACCTCTCATGGAAATTGTCATAGATTAATGACTTACTTAAAGCAGTTTCAATTAAAAATCATGATAAATTAGTCAGTTGTGACTACCTCTCATGGAAATGATCATAGATGAATGACTTAATGTAGTTGAATCCCAAAAAATTATATCTAATATAATGCACTGCGGAAACCCCCAATACTTAATCTATGCATGAATCTAACATTATGCAAAGTGATTATATCATCAAGGTAACAAAAAACGCAAACAAAGATAAATGGACATTGATAATGCATGACTCTAGCATTATGCAAAGTGATTATATCATCAAGGTAACAAAAAATGCAAACAAATGTTTATTTTACTAAACGTTTCGAGAGGAAGTTCACCCGACTTAATGGTAACAAGAGATCCATTTTTTAAACTTTATGAAAAGAAAAATAGTCTTTAATTCATACATAATTAACTAGAGGCCAATACATTAAGATGATGTCATGTTTCTCAAACACTTTACCTCACATTTTTCAATGTCTTCATGGCATGATTGTTTCCCACAATTAGTTACTGGTTGTAAACTATGTTAGATACTCTTTCACTTTACATGTAATAATAATTATACAAAATGACATCATCGCTTGCAATAGTATTAGTTATAATGCATCTTTTGATGGTTGCAAAAAATGTTAGTTTAGAAAACTATCGTTCCATTCTTTGTGAAAGTTATGGTTCTTTCATGCAACTGCTATTATGAGTAAACTCTAATATTAATGTTATCAAAACCCAAAAGGTTATGAAAATTTTCATCAAATATAATGGAAGAGAATTGAAATCTCCCTATCTTTAATATTCAATTTCTATGGGTTATCTTTTCATAATCTTGTAAGCATTATACCTTTTTTCAATAAAATATTTTCTAGCATATGTATAAATAAAAGTAAAAGTCATCTCCATAACTAATCTTAAATATTTTCTTGCATATGGAGAAATAAAAGTAAAAGTCATCTCCATAACTAATATTTTAGATTTACATGCATAATCATAATTATTTAACATTTACAATACATTTTTTTTTGTAAGTCAGAAGATTATATTATATAGCAAAATATAGTACAAAAAATCTGCTGTGGCAGATCGAGAGCAAGGAAGAAAAAACAGCCATGACTAAAATCCTACTCAGAAGGTTCAGGAAGAGAAAACTGTCTGAAGCACACCACGCAGGGTGGCTCGAGCTGAACTTATTTCTATAATCCGAAACTGCCGAGACATTACAATTCGTGACATTGACAGAGATATACCTAGGCCGAAACATAGAAAAGGCCGAAGAGAACAGAATAAAAGGACCCAACACTAGATGAACTTTCCCATTTGACTGATGGTATCCAGACCCATCTGTCTCATGTGAGTATTCATCCTCGCTTGCATGGCCACCATCGAATCATCTTCCTGTATCGTCGCTGTGGCAGGCTGCGGGGTACCAGGAACATGGTTGGTAGTATCTTTCAGCAGCTTTATGAGTAGAGTTAGCTTGCGGTCGACGGTATGAATGGCTTCCTGCACCTTGGTGATACAGCTGTCCAGTGAATTGTTGTAGTCAATGATTTTGGCCATCTGTGCCTCCGTGAGGTTCACTTCGGTGACGACGTGCTGCCTCTCCTTTTCAACTGACTCCAGCGCTTTGGCTATGAGCGTTTTTGTGTGCCAACTCTCCGCCTTGGTTCTTACAAACTATGTGGCCCTTTTAGAAGGGGTCCCCGGATCCTTCATCCAGTCCACCTCTGCAGCAATTTCCTCCTCCGTTCGCCCTTCTACTTCCTGCTTGACCTTGGCCTCCAGCTTTGCAACCTTGCGTTTGTACTTAGCTGTAGCTCGGGTTTCATACCCTCTCTGCGCCTCAAGGAGGTTCTGATTAGCCGCAGCACATCGGCTACCACCCGCATCCATAATTGTTTCTCTATGCTCTATCCAGCTAATGCAGATATCGATCACAGACTCGTTCTCTACCCTATTAGGAGAGGTTGTGGGAAACACAGGGTAGAGACTCCTTGCTTTATAGCTTCTTCGTGTGTGAACCTGCCTGAGAATGGCCTTTGTCCAGCCCAAGATGGGGGTACAAATGAAATAAATTAGAATGAGGTTCACACAAGCGAGGCCGTTGCAGGCCGAAATAGAGAGGGAGTGGCTGCTCATGATTCGATTAGCCTTATGCCAAGTGTGTTGTACGGTAGATCGGTTGCTATGGTTGTTGGATGTATCAGACATTCTCTGTTTCCTTGCATGACGGTTACTCATGTGCTAAGCCTCGATCCACCCTGCCTCTTTAGGGATTAACATAAATGTTATTGATGCCTTTCCATACGGATTCCTGCCAAGTGTCCTGATTTGGATATTGCTGATGCAGTAGGTTCTGTGGCTTGATCTGTAATGATCGAGCGTTGTGCTAGCCTGCCACCGCCAGGAGATCCACCGTCCAAGTCATCCTGTCATTCGCTTGCTGTGGTGATGTTTACTGCTGATACCGGTAACCTCCACATTCCGGTGCTTGATCCTGGAGTCATCATCCATTAGGATGAATCGGCTTGTTTTGAGTCCTTCTCTGCCAGCTGTGCACATGTCACCTTGAGGATTGGGCAAACTACGTCCTGCCAACAGCTGTTCGTAATAAGGTGCGGGTTGTCAGCACCGTGGTTTGCCAAGAAGTCAGCCAATCCATTCGCTTTCCTTCTTACTGATTGGAAAACTATGCCTCTCAATTCTACTAACAATTCCGCTATACCTTCAGTGGCCTTTGCCAACCTCTAATGTTTGGTTACCTTACTGGTATGTGTTCCTGCTTGAAGGCGTTTGGCCGCCGAGATAGCCAAAGAAGAGTCCCCCTCCACTATTACATTTCCTTGTCTGATGGTTCTGAGAATCTTTAAACCTTGCTCCAGCGCAGCAAACTCTGCTTCATTGTTTGTGCATTCCCCTAGCGACCTGCAATAAATGTGGACTATATCTCCATTATGATTTCGGATGGCGCCTCCGATTACTGCTATACCTGGGTTGCCCCTCGAAGCTCCATCAAAGTTCAATTTGAGGCAGCCCTCTGGTGGCTGTTGCCATGTGTGAAGTTGCGAAGAGGGATGAGCTCTGTTTCCCCCCGAAGGTGGATTGTTGGAGGCTTCCAATTGAAATTTCTTTAATATGCGTAAGTCCTGTCCTGTGGGTTTTTCATTTGAATCTGCTTTGCATTTTGCCTGTGCTAACTGTCTGATATTAATAGTTATGGAATCTTTTGCAAATTCTAGGTTTCTTACTTCTTCTGTGAAAATTCTTCGATTCCTGTCTTTCCATATTGTCCATGTTATGAATCCCGGGGTACATTTCCATATACTGTCCACTCTTCGAATTCTAGAAAAGTTCCTTCTCCAGTTGGTGATAGTATCCTGAATGGAGTCCCTATTCCGATCAGAATCTTCTAGGATAGCTTCCATCCAGAGCCACAGCTGGGATGCCCACTCGCAGGAGTTGAAAAGGTGATTCATTGTTTCCTCTTCCTTCAGGAACATAGGGCACCTAGAGGGTCCCCGAAATCCTTTTCTCAGAAGGTTTTCCCAAGTTAGTGTTTTCTTCTGCATAAGAAGCCAAAGAAAAGTTCTAATTTTCGGCCATTGAAAACTGTCCCAAACTTTGTCGGCCCAGGGCATAATATCAAGCTGTTCTTCTCTCTCTATGATGCTTCTTGCTTCTTTAAGAGAGAACTCCCCATTGCCTTTTGGTCCCCATCTGAGCTTGTCATTTTCAGCAGCTATTTGAATTTTTCTCTTGAGGATTTGTTGGTTTAAAACTTGGATGGCATCTTGTATTTCTTCGTTGTGGGCTGGGTTAAAACCTATCCATTCCCTCCACTCCGAGTCTGCACAAGAGGGGTTCCAGTAATGGTTGACTCTAAAATGGCCCTCATTTTGTGTGAGTTGCTTTAAAGGATGGAGAAGAGGGGTGTCTAATTTCGGGGATTGCTGCCAAGCATCCTCCCAGAAGAGAGCTAGATTGCCATTTCTAATCTCCCAGAAGCTATAATCCTGGACAATACTTCTGTTGGCCTGGGCATGATTCCATATAGGAGATCCATTGGGGGTTTCCTGCATTCTTATAAGATCTAGATTGGAACTATTTGGTCTGTACTTTTCCTTCCATAGAGTGGCCCAAGGAAGGGTTGTGTCCGAGATCCACTTCCACCAAATTTTGGCTCCGCAAACTCTGTTAACCACTAAGGGATCAACCAGGTTTAGGCCTCCCCTGTTCTTAGGTCTACACAGTTTCTTCCAAGCAACCAACGACCATTTCCTCTTTTCACTATTTCCACTCCATAAGAAAGAGCACTAGATGCTCCTCATTTGATCTAGGATGCCTTTCAAAGCAGGTAAAATCGAAAGCATGTACTGGGGGATGGCCTGCAAGATCGCTTTCGTGAGAACTAATCTGCCTGCAAAATTCAGGGCCCTGTTGGTCCAATGTTTGCATTTCCTTTCCATACTAGCAAGGACTTTCTCCCAATGAACCTTTTGCCATGGTTTAAGGGTCAGGGGGGCTCCTAGATATCTGGAAGGTAAGGAGCCAATTTTAAACCCCAGCAGCCTAGAAAGATGAGATTGGATAGCCTGATGCGTGTTGAAGAAGAAAATGGTGGATTTAGAGAAATTTATTTCCATTCCCGAAGCTTTGCTGAAGAGATGAAGAATGTCTTTATACGCCAGAGCTTCTTTAACTGTGGGGGTACCGTGTAACATTGTATCATCCACAAACTGTTGATGCGTGGTGGCAGGACAGGATCTGATAGGCTGTAGACCTTTAATTCGACCTTCTGCTTTTCTCTTTGCAATTAATCTGCTTAGGCCCTCCATTAGAATGAAAAACAAAAAAGGGGATAAAGGGTCCCCCTGTCTTATGCCTCTAGAAGGGCTGAAGGGAACCGAGGGAGCTCCATTCACCAGGATAGAGTATCTAGGAGATTTAATAAGCGCTAAAATCCATTTGATCCATTGTTTGCTGAAACCAAATGCCTCTAAAACTGCTTCCAGGTAGGCCCAACTTACCTTGTCATAAGCTTTGGACAGATCAAACTGCATGAGCATTCCAACTTCTTTTCTCGAGTGAAGAGAGTGAATCATCTCCTGGGCTAGCAAAATGTTGTCTAGAATTTGCCTTCCTTCCACGTAGCCTGACTGTTCTTGCGAGATGATGCCCGGGAGGATCACCTTCAGCCTGTTGGCAATGAATTTTGATATAATCTTGTATATGACATTGCAGAGGGCTATTGGTCTGAACTTTTCCGTAGTATTAGCCTCCTGTACTTTGGGAACAAGAGCAATGAAGGTTGAGTTAAGAGATTTTAGGATAGTTTTGGATCTTCTTGAGTCTTCCACAATCTCCCAAATGTGTTGCTTTACAATGTTCCAGCAGGCTTTATAGAAGTTGATGGTAAACCCATCCAGCCCAGGAGCTTTGTCACTAGGCATGTTCCTGACTGCTTCCTCGACCTCTTCCATGGTGATAGTTTTTCTAAGGGCCCAGTTCTGCTCCTCTGTGATTGATTTGGGTATGGCATTAGTTATTTCTTGAATGGCTGCCTCCCTATTGATCCTTGGTTCTTGTGCTATGCGGCCAAAGTGGTCCAAAAGTAAGGCTGATATCTCATTATGATTTCTGAGGATTTCACCTTCACTATTTTTCAGTTCAAGGATTTTATTGGCACTTCTGTAATCCATGGCTGATCTGTGGAAGAATTTGGTGTTTTTCTCACCTTCCTTTAGCCAAAGAATTCGTGATTTCTGCTTCCATAGGGATTCTTCCTGCTTACATCTATTGTGCCATTGTTGAGTGAGCTCTTTTTCTTGTTCGCAGGCTTCCTCATCTCTGCAGCCTGCCACCCCGTCCTTGTGAATTTGTTCTAGCTTTTGTTCAATGATTGCTTTTTCCTGAAATATATTTCCAAAAACTGTTTTATTCCAGTCCTTTAATCTCAATTTGATGTTTTTTAGTTTTTTTTGCAGATTGAACATCTTGGATCCTTCTTCATCTAAAGGCTCTGACCACCACGTTTCAACCATGGTGAGGAAGTTAGGGTGTTCTATCCAAAACTTTTTGAATCTGAAGGGTTTGTTCCTGGGGGTTCCTGGAATCTCGACCATGAGAGAGATCGGCCAGTGGTCCGATCCTCCACTTGGAAGTATGTTTGACTCTACGACTGTTCCATCTAATAATAAGCTCTCCGAAACTAAGAAACGGTCCAATCTTGAAGATATCAGCCTTTCGCCCCCCCTTCGGTTGTTCCAGGTGAACTTACCATGTTTGGGGTAAACATCCACTAATCTAGCATTATCAATGAAGTCTATGAAGAACTCCCCATCCCTGTTAAGCTTCCAGAGCCCTCCTTTTTTCTCCAGGAGGGAGGTGATCATGTTAAAGTCCCCTCCCAAAATGAACTTAGCATTAGGGTGTCTTTCCATTAAGTTGGTTAAAGGCTCTAGGAAAATTATCTTGTCTTCTAACTTCTGAGGACTATAGACATTGATGCATAGGAAGGATGAAGAATTACCTGTAGGTTGCACTTCCATGGCTAAGTAGTTATTGCTTGCTTCAGCTGTGATGACCTGGTATCTTCTTGTGTCCCAAATGGTTGCTAAGCCTCCTTCGCGCCCTTTGCTTTCTATCTCTAAGACTTCAAAATTTCTGCCTAATCTGACTCGTAGCTTTTCTATGAGAGCTCTATTGCATTTTGTTTCTTGTAGAAACAACATATCCGGATTGTTTTTTTCCATCTGCCTCTTTAACAACCTTTGTTTAGCTTGGCTGTTCATCCCTCTTGCGTTCCAAGACACAATCTTCATATTTAAATGATTTTTGGGAAGGACGGATACTCACTTAACTGCTTTATCTTACCTGCATTGATCAAGATCTCTCCAAGCTCCTGCAGCTGTTTCCATTTGATTTCCGGCCTCTACGGCGTTTGTGCCTTGATCCAGAGGTTTTTCCCAGTGATGCTTTATGGAGTGGGATACCTCCTTTGATGATGCCTAGTTTTTACTTCTGTTTCTCTATTACTGCCTT
Organism: Pinus taeda; assembly: GCA_000404065.3. Taxonomy (NCBI): domain Eukaryota; kingdom Viridiplantae; phylum Streptophyta; class Pinopsida; order Pinales; family Pinaceae; genus Pinus; species Pinus taeda. Next base: position 40,731 of record APFE031642683.1, read on the forward strand.
CTGTCGTGCTATGAAAAGGTCCTTGACCTTCCTGATCTCTTCCTCGGGTATTGCTTCAATCCCGTTGGCTCTCCATCTATCTACGAGCGTTGTTAGGTCTATACCTTCCATGGCTAGGGTATCCTCTAGCTCCAGATCCTCACTCCCCGCTTCACTAGTTAACATCTCTGTTTCTTCTTCCGTTTCTGCTGTTCTATCCTGCATGTGGATTTCATCATTGAGAGTTTCTGCCTCAGTGCCTTCCCCTAGAGGTTGTTTATGTTCTTCTTGCCCTGCCTCCTCATTAATAGTTTTCTTCTTTTCCTTCGAGTCAGTCTCCAGGTCTAGGAACTCAAAGGGGTTACTGAAGAAGTTTTTCCTTGTGTCTCCTTTGGTGTTCCTTCTTCTATTGGCCCGCTGCCTGTTCTTTGGTTTGATAAAGTTGTTCTTGTCTTTGTTGTTCTGGGTTTTGTCTCCTTCTGCCTCCTTTTTGTTCAAAGGACAGTCCCTTATCAGATGTCCATGCTCATGGCATTTTCGACATCTGAAGGGTATTTGTTCATAATCTAAAGATTGAAAATATTCCTCATCCCTGTACTCCAGCCAGACCCCTTCGTGAAGTGCTCCTGAAACATCCAGCTCGACACAGATTCTTGCATATGAAGTATATCTTTTCTGCAGGGTTGCCTCCGAAGCTTTGACAAACGTTCCTAGCTTATCCCCTATTTGCTTTAAGGCATTCAAACCCCAGTAATCTATCGGGAGAGAGAAGAGTCTTATCCAGACCGGGACTTGAGTGAAGGATTCCTTTTCTGAGACGAAGTTCGGGTTCCAAGGTCTCATATATAAGCCTGCTGAAGCTAGGAAATAAGGGCCACCCTCAAAAACACTGTCTTTATCTTCTAGACTAGTGAAGACAACAGTGAAGAACCCTCTTGCCCCCAGATGTAACTGCACATCTCCTTTTGGTTTCCACTGCTGTCTTATCCATTGGCATAGAGTCCTCTCAGTTGGCCAGATTCCCATAAATTTGCAAATGATGGCATGTTCAGCCATGTGCTCCCTATAGGTCTGGATTTCCGGGTCAGAGATTGTTACTCGTAGACTGTCTATTTTCTTTGGCTTACAAGCACTGCTATTCACCGGGTTTCTGTTTGGGTTCGCGCTGGACTCCCCCTCCTTCTCCAGTTGGTTCTTACTTTTGTCTTTTAGCGCTTTGTCTGCTTGCGGTTCAGCTTCCTCCTTTTCTGAGGGCTGAGACTTTGCAGTGGTTTTGTCTTGATTGCTTCCCCTGTTCTGCTCCTCTGTATTCCTGACTTCTGCAGAGAATACAGTCTTGTCAGACATCATTGGTGTCTTATCCTTTTTGTTTCTGCTATTCAGTATCGCGCTGTTCCGTCCCTCTATTCTGACTCCTTCTTTCATGTTCTGATGTTGTTTTTGCAGGATGACCTGCTTAAAAGTAGGGGTCCCACTGGACCCCTCTGCTCCCATCCAGTCCGACAGCAGTTGCCCCTATCGAAACAGTGCTGCCAGTCGAGATTTGTGGTGAACCAGGCCTGTTATAGATGCTGCCAAGGAGGAACCCTAGCCGTGCCTCCTGAATTCATTCACCCACCGGTTTTCACAAGCCCGTGCCCAAAATATAATTGCTACAGGAGAGTTACTGCATTTTTTACTATGCTTTTATCCTTTACAATACATTAACTACTATATGCAAAACCATATTTTTCATGCATTTAATCCAAATGCAAAACTATGGGAATATGTTTGTACAACCATGATATTGTTTTCCAGTTATCCTTCTTGTTGTAAAACCATGAGTAACATTATACTTATTTCTTCTACTACAAAACCAATCTTATTATTACCATTGCACTAACATACATTAATAACATAAAATACAAGTAATCCTTTATTTATTTATTTATTTCTTCTTCTTCTTCTTTTTTTTTTTTTTTTTCTTTTTCAGTTATCCTTCTTATTGTAAAACCATGAGTAACATTATACTTATTTCATCTACTACAAAATCAATATTGTTATTACCATTACAATAACATAAATTACAACTAATCCTTTATATTTATTCCCTGTGAATATAATACAAATACACAAGTTATAAGTACAAGCTTATTTTTTCCATAAATTATTTCAAACAAATTAAATAAAGTTAGAAACCACAACTAATTACCCATATTTCATATGCCTAAAAGTTATAAAACCATGCATATTAATTCATTATTTCACATGCATTAAAAAATGCTTAAATATTATAACAACATGCCTAATCATTCATAATTCACATGCATGCATACAATTATAAAAATATACATCCCTATTCATATTTAAATTACATTAAGTAAATGGAATACAAAACAAATTAAATAAAGTTAGAAACCACAACTAATTACCCATATTTCACATGTCTAAAAATTATAAAACCATGCATATTCATTCATTATTTCACATGCATTAAAAAAATGCTTAAATATTATAACAACATCCCTGGTCATTCATAATTCACATGGATGCATACAATTATAAAAGCATGCATCCCTATCCATATTTAAATTACGGATGAAGTAAATGGAATGCAATTATAAAATGGCCAATGCATTTCCAAAGCTCAACTTGTTTTTATGAATGCAAAAATGATCACAACATCACTATTGTATTATAATGGCGAATGCATTTCCAAAGTTCAACTTGTTTTTATGAATGCAAAAATGATAACTGTTGTATTACCCTAATACCATTTATTCAATCTCGTTCAACTTGTTTTTATGAATGCAAAAACAATAACTATTGTATTACCCTAGTACCATTTATTCAACCTCCAGTATAAAGCGTCCATACTATATAATAGTTCTCCATATCAAGGTTTAAAAGAAATGTACCATAAACTTCCAAGAGCATTAATGCATAACATAAATTCTCAGACGAGCTTTGCACCCACCATAATCATCCATTGTTAACCATGCATTTCAACTCAGTGCTTTACTTAAAAGGCATTTTTCGTAATGGATTATCATGAAATTAAATAGTTATTGTGCTAACTACCAAATTTCTAAAAATGCATGAGTGTTGGCAACTCTATGAATAAATATATAAATGGTCTTAGTCTCCTTTAAGAGGATAACATAAGAAATAGATGCAACTTAATATGGCGTTGAAAATTGTAATCTACATGTAATCACTTTGATTTTTCTTCAAGGTTATAAATGGAATACAATATTTTAGAGACAACTTATTAGGTTTAAGCATCAATGAAGAAATATTTGGCACAATTTTTTTGTTGTTTACCAAAAATTATAATTATGAAAAATAAATATAGTAATAAATGATTCAACACTATTTTACAGTATTTGAAGAAGTAAGAACTTGGTCTTTATGGTTTATATGGCTTATAGGATGTGAAAACATGTTTACTCTCTTCATTTAGTTCCATTTCATATTAACAATACTATATAATCATATTTGTCAAGTAAACATACCATAAAAGGGCATTAACGCATACCTTTAACATCTCAAAATATGCAGTGATAAGGGTGGTGTGAAAATTTCGCTACTGAAATGCTATTGCAACAACTGAAATTCATTCTTCTAGTTGTAAATTAATTATGCAGTTTATTGCTACTACAACAACGAATTAATCACACTGTAATCTTCACAAAATTAAATACTGCAGAAGATAAACTGGAAACTGAGAAAATATTGGCACACACACATAAAAATATAACACTATTATTATTGGACAAAAGTCTCTGAAAAAACTCAATATGGAAAAACTAGTGCAACAAATAAGGGTTTTTATTAATAAGCAACAATGAGAAATTCTATGTACAAGTGGATGTCGAAATCTAGAAATCCTACAGAGAAAAATACTAACAAAAATATTGTGAGAAAATTTCCTCACCCCCGCAAGCAATCTAGATTCTGACTACCAACTCCACGTGAGTCGTCCAAACTGGCTTGTGAAGACCTTGCATCACCCTAGCACAGAACTGGAATACACACTACCTAGAACAATTGTTACTCAAGCCGTCCTGTCTGCTACTGACTGAGAAACTGCTTCTCCAGCACTCTGGAAAATGTTCCCAACCTTTGAAACTGAAAACGAGCTTCTCTCCAACAAAATTGAATTTCCCTCTAGAGACTTTTGTGCATCCCTTGCGTCAGAATCTTTGTGGATACTTCTTCCTTTATACAAGCTACTCTCTGAAACTAGAAAACTTCCTCCAAACTCACTCTCTCTTCCCTTCTATATATGTGGTTCCCTTCTTTGGCTCAAAATATTCCGGCAGAGTGTTGATGCCCTCTGGAAAAATCAAACTACCTAAGAAAATTGATCTCAAGTGTTTGCATCCATCTACCCATTGACTTCATTTTATAATATCACTATGGGACTCCAACAACCAAGATTAAAATTTAATCAATGGTTGAGATTATTTCCTAGTCGATATGTGTGAGTTTCTATAGAAATTTCACCTTCCTTAATTAATTCTTGTTAATTAATCATTTGCCAAAGTTAGAAAAACTTTTATTACAAATTAATTAACTTAATTAAGACATTTCTAGGTGGATTTTCCTAAAATTTTTGCGTTATGAAGTCCTATTGTTTCTTATCCTCTATGATAATTTTTGAGACTAGAACACCATCCGATGCTACAAACTAGCACTCCCTCTTAGCGAGGAAGGTGTTCTTGTGCTAAACTGCTCCAACACCCTATCTCTGCATCATCCTACATATGATGCTAATGTCTGGCCACTGTGATTGTCTGTCACTGCCTACCAGCCACTGCAAAACTCTGATGTTTCATCTATGTTTCTGTTGACACTGCTATATTGTTTCCAACTCTACATATGCATTGCAACTCCATCTCAACTATTTCCGCTCCTACTACAACTACTACAACCGAAAAGCATCCAAAATACTAAATCAAATGTGTCTCTATGTTGCATCTATCTTTTGAGCATATGATTTCTATTTGTCTCTACACTATCAACTAGGGAATCTGCACTGTTTTTGACTCTACTAATGACCCTCTTTCTTTGTTGTCAACACTAGTCTTCGCTCCTCAGCGACTGAATGCAACTAGTCTCCAATAGTCACTCTGGAATATGACTACATCACTGACACTGATCCATGTGCTAGTGAATATTATGGGCCCTTATAGAAAGGTAATGATCCATAGGAATACACTTCAATGGACCCTTCCCAAACCTCTGTGAAACGTTGGGACTATAGCTCCATATCTCCCCACCTCACTCCCGGAGGTATAACTGCAAACATGGTGAAGTATTCCTCCAACCTGGAGGACAACTTGTCTATCTCTGTGGATGATGCCACCTGGTCGTGCTTTTCATATTTGTCCTTCTTCCTTAAAGGGAACTTTGTATTGTAGTGGTTGTTGGCTTGAGGGGGATTGGACCTAGGTTCGAAGTTAGTTGCGCTAACCAACAAAACCCTGCACTATCAGCCCTTTCAGCTACAACCCATGTAGTCTCACCCGAGGAAGGATTGGGGGATGCTAGAACCAGGTTTCTGCATCTAGAGGACTATGTGATGTGTTTATGCCAAACTTAGGGCTTTATCTTGACCTTCGCAAACCCTAACCCTTAAAACCAAGAATTTACAGTAATTAACATTTAGCATATTTATATCCTTCGCTGATTACGCTAAACATGCATAACATCATATGAATAAACAAATCTACATCTTCGTGAATCTATTAAGCACTTTTCCTAATTAAATGCATTCAATAGATCATAAATACAATAATTTCAGAGATAAAATAGTGATACACAAATGCACAAATAGTTCTTCAAAATAAGTCTTTTATTATGCTTCAGATCTTCAAATACAACTTCTTCCAACACTACGCACACCACTGCAGGGCCCGCTCACTCAATTGCAGACTTACCAAGGTCTCTGCGCACATAGTTGCAGGAGCCTTCCCATTTGCCTAAGTACATATAGATAAAATCAGACCCAGATCATAAACTATTCTTACTTAGCTATCTTATGAATCTCCTATGACTTCTTTTTATATTATTTTTCATTACAATACCATGGTCTACGAACCATGGGCGGGTCTCAAAATAGTTTAACTTTAACAAACTAAGGGGATGTTACCTTCCTAAAGCCCCCTTTGACTCCTATTGACCTGCACTACTTGCGCTCCGCTCCTCAAAATGCGGAGACTTTACAGTATTTAATAAAACTTAAAAATTTTTGACCCAGGGGACCTCGTCCCAATAGGTCCCCAATGTAGAAAATTTGTTGTAGGTTAACTCAATAATGCAATATAAATCAAAGCAAAATACTATAACCTACTTCTACTATCAATTTGCGGAAGATTAAAGATTGAGCTAAACAATATAACCAAAAGAAGAAGAATCAATGGCATAATACACATGAAAATACTTTGGGGAAAGTCTCAAATAAAACCCCACACTATTGTATTATCATACATGGTGGAAATACATAGGAATTATACAAAGCCTTAGCTCTTACAGCTATCCAGCTCTCTGTACAATCCTCACAAATGCTCACAGGAAATCTTGGCTTCTCTCCAACCTTCCTCCCTACCCTCCAAGCTCCTATTTCCTTGCGATGTTCCTTGAGGATGATTGGCCCATTACAAAGTGGAAAAACAAGCCTTCAAAACTGTGCAATCCTCAAGGATGAATCCTTGACTGCTTGCATGAGTTTTCTCCATGAGAAAACACATGCAACTGATAGTACACTGTCCTTGAACATTAATCTCAACTGGGTCTTTCTCAAAATAGACATGCATGAGTTTCTGATGAGGGAATCTTCAGTTAACTGGAGTTGCACTAGTTGAGTGCATTAATGCATCAACTGACTGTTAACTCACTATTAGTTCCTCAAACAATTTTGAACTAATTTAACTAGACTTAATTGAGTAAATTGAGTTAACTAATTAAAACTCAAATATAACTCAATATTATCTTCTTAATTTAAGGGATAACTTTTGCATGACTTCAGAAAGACTTCTAACTTGAATTTCTCCAACTAATTAATTTAAAATAAATTAATTAATTATTTCCAAGTGGCTATTAAGACTAAATTTGATTTTAATTCAAGGATAAATTAAATTGGAATATTCTTGTTGCCATATTTCAACACTTCCTCTCAACAAGAAATGGATTATCTGCCACCCTGATCCTGTCTCTATGGAACTCGAATTTAGACTTTGACAATGCCTTTGTCAAAATTTCAGCATCTTGCTCCTCTATCGAAATATGGTGCAGCAACATGATCCTCCTCGCTACACAGTCTCTGAGATGATGATACCAGATGTCGATGTGCTTGGACCTATCATGAAATACTGGATTCTTAGAGAGTTTGATACAACTCTGATTATCACAATAGATCAAAGTTGGATCCATCCTCTGATCAAACAAACCAACTAGGATTTTCCGCATCTAGATGGCCTCACATGCTGCTTGACTTGTAGCCATGTATTCTGCCTCTGCTGAGTTGAGTGCAACTGACCTCTGTTTGTTGTTGTACCAAGAAACTGCCGCTGACCCAAGGTTGAAAATCCCTCCTGATGTGCTCTTCCAATCTGATGGAATCCTTGCCCAATCTACATCAGTGAAGCCCTGTAGCTTCACTCCCTCTGTCTGTCTGAACCATAATCCATACTGAGATGTGCCTCTGAGGTATCTCAATACATGCTTTAACACCTTCCAAAACATCTTGGTAGGCTGAACCATCACTTGACTCAGCTGGTTCACCGCATAGCACAAATCTAGTCGTGTGTTCATTAAGTACATTACTGAACCCACAAGTTTCCTGTACACAGTAGCCTCTACCACTTCCCTTGAAGTAGCAACCTCCTTCCTCCAGTTACTTGCTAGAGGATTTTGCATGGGCTTGCACTTCTCCATGTAGAATCTCCTAAGTATCTCATTGACATACTTTCCCTGAGACACAAACAACTCCCCATCCTTTTGCCACACTTCCATGCCAAGGAAGTAATGCATGAGACCCATCTCTTTCATCTCGAATTCTCTTGCAAGGTCCTCCTTGCAAGACACTATCAACTGATCATCACCAGTCAATATGAGATCATCAACATAAAGTACAATGATCAACATCTTACCTTTCACCACGATGTGGTACAGGTTCACATCTGCTTCACTCTTTGTGAAGCCCAATCCGGTGAAGTAGTTGTCTATCCTAGTGTACCAACCACGAGGTGCTTTCTTCAGCCTGTACAATGCTCTCTTGAGTCGGAACATATTCGACTCATGACCAAAGGTCTCAAAACCTTCCGGTTGCTCTATGTACACCTCTTCCTTAATCTGGCCATTGAGGAATGCAGTGTTAACATCCATCTGATGGATCTTCCAACCCATATGTGCTGATAGTGCCAACATAGATCTGATAGATGAGTACCATGCGACAGGAGCAAAAGTCTCATCATAGTCAATCCCCTCAATCTGTGAAAAGCCACAGGCAACAAATCTTGCCTTATGCTTCTCCACACTACCATCAACAACTTGCTTTACCTTGTAAAGCCAGAGAGAACTCACAACTGACTTGTTCTTTGGTCTCGGAACCATGTCCCAAACACTGTTACGAACTATGGAGTCATATTCCACCATAGCATCAACCCAAATCGGCTGTTGTATTGCTTCCTCAAAGGAATATGGATCGGTCTCAACACATTCCCCAGCAAGGGCCATGTATCCAGTGTACCTCTCAGGTGACCTCCTTTGTTTGCACTGAGAATATGGTTCTCCCACATTCTCTCTCGCATCCTCTAACAATCTGTCAGCTTCTCTTGTGCGCTTCTGTCCATCTCTGGAAGACTCTGCTTGAGTGGATGTCTCCACTCTTGGAACCTCTACATGCGGCTACTCCGCATCAGTCTGAGGCTCCTCCTCCTTAGGAACCAATAGTTCCTCCACAGCCTGTAGTTGGAGCTCCCTCTCAAGGGAAACTCGCATGGCCTTATGCTCATCAAACTTGGGATCTTTGCAAACAACTATCCTCCGACTGGTCGGCAAGTATACCTGATAGTTGTCAGGTGTATCAGTTTACCCCACAAATATCCCCAACTCTGTTGTCGACTCAAGCTTCTTCCATGCATCCTTTGTCACATGGCAATATATTGATGAGCCAAAGATTCTGAAATGACCCACATCTGGTCTCTTACCGGAGAAAGCTTCCTTTGGTGTCTTCATCCCAAGTATGCAATGCGGGCTTCTATTTTGAAAATAGACCACTGTGTTGCATGCCTCAGCCCACAACTGAAGTGGTAGGCCTTAGTCATGCAGCATTTCCCGTGCTGCCCCTACAATAGTTCTGTTATTCCTCTTGGCTATCCCATTCTGTTGTGGGTTATGATGTGCCATCAACTCTCATTTAATTCCTTCCGTTGCACAGAAGTCCTTAAACTCTTGAGAGACATATTCTCCAACATTGTCGCTTCTCAAGGCCTTGATCTTCTTCCCTCACTCTTTCTCGACTAAAGCTTTGAACTCACAAAACTTTGTGAAAGTTTGGTCCTTCTTCTACATGAAATAAATCCAGCATTTACGAGAATAGTCATCAATGAAAATCACATAATACCTTTTCTTCGCTGTGGATTCCGTCGATAATGGTCCACACAAATCAATATGAGCTCGCTCTAAGATAGCCTCTGCTCGACTGTCTCGATCATGAAAGGAAGACTTGGTGTACTTTCCCAAGGTACAACCTTTGCGTGTGTCAACTTGCTCAAGTTTACCTTTGGGAAGTCTTGCAGATATCTATTACATCATCTTCAAAGCTCCATGATGCAAATGTCCTAACCTCTTGTGCCACAACTTGCCAATGTCTTGGATTTGCACCAATTCTGCTTTTGTACTCAATGCTGCACAAACATCTACCTCTAGTTTATAGATATTCTTCACCCGAATCCCTATCCTCTTGTTCTGACCATGGCTATGTGTATTAGGAATGCCTTTCCTTTACTGAAGACAACATCGTAGCCTTTTTCCTCCAACATCGCGATCGATATCAAGTTCTTGTCCAGTCCAGGCACATACATCACATCTGTCAAGGTGAGAGGAGCTCCATGCTTCCTCTGAAAAGCAATCACGCCCACCCTTGAAACACTATACCTTCTGTTGTCACCCATCTCTATGCACATCTTGAGGTCTTTCTCCTCTAAGGCACTGAATAATTTTTTACCACCGGTCATGTGGAATGAGGCTCCACTGTCAAGATATGAGGCACAACACATCATCAATGACACCATGCATGTGATGAGGATAAATTCCATTTCGAACTGAGAGGTTAATGGCTCACCTTTCGATCCTTCCGAGGATCCCTTCTTGGACTTCTTTGAGGGAATTAGTCACCTAATGTCCCATCTTGTGACAATTAAAGCATCTTAATTTAGACATGTCACCCTTCTTCCCTCCATGAGAAGAATTCGATTTGAAATGGGAAGCCCTCCCCTTCCCTTTCCTTGCCTTACTTGATAAGGCAAGATTTTCTTGATCATCATTCTTGGATGAAGAACCATCTCTTGTGCTCCTCCTGATCTCCTCCTGCATAAGATCTGACCACAGTTGTTCCCAATCTGACAGTTTCTCCCTTCCATTCACAGAGTCCTAGTAGTTATTCAAACTCTTTGGAAGGCCAAGGAGAGCGAGGCTCACCATATCATCATCGGAAATAGTTATTCCCACACTGCCAAGCTCATCTCTGCAGGTGGTGATCTTGTCAGATATGTGGAAATAGTATCGCCCTTCTCCATCTTGATTCTTCAAAGCTTATCCAATTTCCTTTGGTCGCTACTGTTTTGGTAGAGGTCCTTCAATGTCTTCAACATTGAAAATGGAGTATCGTTCCCATGGAGACTCAAGACAATATGGTCTTGAACTCCCTCAAGGATGATCAGTATCACCTTCACCACACACTTCTTCCACTCAGCCAACTCTTGTGCACTAGTTGAAGTTGGATTTTGGATTTCTTGATCAATGAATTCCTTCAAGTCATTGTTTCTAATACATCCCCCATTCTATCTTTCCATGCGATGTAATTCGAGCTACCTTTCAAGGGTCTCAAGCCATAAAACGCCATTGGCCAATGAAGTATGATATGAATTCGATTTGCACCTGCAACCCCAATCTTCAAACTTCGAATTCTCTTCTCAGTATACTATTCACAACTCTGATACCATGTAGAAAATCTATGATAGGTTAACCTGATAATGCAATATAAATCAAAGAATAATACTATAACCTACTTCTACTATCAATTTGTGGAAGCTTAAAGATCGAGCTGAACAATATAACCAGAAGAAGAAGAATCAATGGCA
>APFE031642683.1:52537-78624 GCA_000404065.3 Pinus taeda
GAAGCTTAAAGATCGAGCTGAACAATATAACCAGAAGAAGAAGAATCAATGGCACAATACACATGAAAATACTTTGGGGAAAGTCTCAGATAAAACCCCACACTATTTTATTATCATAGATGGTGGAAATACATAGGAATTATACAGAGCCTTAGCTCTCATAGCTAGCTAGCTCTCATTACAATCCTCACAGATGCTCACAGGCAATCTTGGCTTCTCTCCAGCCTTCCTCTCTACCCTCCAAGCTCCTATTTCCTTGCGTTGTTTCTTGTGGATGATTGGCCTATTACCAAGTGGAAAAATAAGCCTTCAAAATTGCGCAATCCTCAAGGATGAATCTTTGACTGCATGCATGAGTTTTCTCCATGAGAAAACACATGCAACTAATAGTACACTGTCCTTGAACATTAATCTCAACTAGGTTTTTCTCAGAATAGACATGCATGAGTTTCTCATGAGGGAATCTTCAGTTAACTAGAGTAGGACTAGTTGAGTGCATTAATGCATCAATTAACTACTAAATCACTATTAGTTCCTCAAACAGTTTGGAACTAATTTAACTGGACTTAACTCAGTAAACTGAGTTAACTAATTACAACTCAAATATAACTCAATATTATCTCCTTAATTTAAGGGGTAACTCTTGCATGACTTCAGAAAGAATTCTAACTTGAATATCTACAACTAATTAATTTAAAATTAATTAATTAATTATTTCCAAGTAGCTGTTAAGACTAAATTCAATTTTAATTCACAATTTAATTCAAAGCTAAATCAAATTGGAATATTTGTGTTGCCATATTTCAACACCCAACACAATGTCATGACTCATCCCAAGTCACTCTGTTGGTGTTTCCTCAACCTTTTCTTGTAGGTCGCGGAATTCTATCTTCAGCTCTTGAAGATCTGTTGTTCCCTACGTGGTGACCTAATGAACTTCGTCAATCAATTTCTCCATTGTTGGACCTCCGACTCCAAGGCCCATGGTTCTTTGTGTCTGCTGAAGATATTTTAGCTTGCTCTGAACGGTCTGTGACAATTGGCTTGCCTCATCAGCCCATGGCTGCGTCCGTGAGGAAATGATAGAGGCCTTCTGGCGCAACTCATAAATCTGTGTTTGGATGAATTTCGGTTCTTGAAGTCTAGTGAACCCTTGCACCGATGCTAACGTCTGTGTTGTCGCCCTGATCTCATCCAACTGCAGTTTCTTTTCATGGATGTCTGCTTCGATTCTTTGCAAGTGTGGATCCTCCTGCAATGAAGTCCACATCTCCATTTTATTCTCAAACAATTGGTTGCAGTCCTTGACTGTAGTGGCTAGAGTGATCATATATTCTTTAATAGCAGCCTCGTGCTGCTCTCTAACTTCCAAAGGTGTGGTTAGCTGCAACTTAAGTTGAAGCTCTAAAATCTGAAACTACAGCTAAAACTGTACCTTTCTAATTTCTTCCATGGGTTCCTTCACCACAATAACTAACTTATGAATTTTCTCTATCAAGGCTGCCTCTGCTGGAATTTGGAGCTCAAGGAGCTCACTACATTCATGGGTAAGGGCTGACTCTAGCTGTTGATTGCACTGCATTAATTTGTCATGGGCCTGCAAGGCCTCCGCTTTCTCTTTAAAAATATGTTGATTGTTAGTTTTTACCTCGTCGATAACCAACAACGTTCGTTTCTCCCGGAGGTGGAGCTCATCTGAAACTCCTTGGTGAAGCTCATGTAAGGTCTCGATAAGCAGTGCTACAAAATTGATACTCAGATTTTTCTAGTACTACACCTGCTCCTAGTCTTCGACTACCTAAAAATGGAGAGATCCCCCTGGTAGTTTCACTGCTCAGAGCTCGAATGTGATTTCTACAATGGCACTAAATTTTGGCACACTTTCTTAATCCATGCTCACTTGCACCATGCTCGCCTGGATCACTCCTGTCTAGACTTGCAATTCCTTCAAGCCCTGTTGCACTTTGTCCAATACTTGGTGGTACTGCTCCTCGATGTGTCCCCATATATTTTTAGTGGCGAAGTGGACAACATCACCTATCTCATCAAGGGCCCCTTTTATGAGGAGTAATGGTGTTGTACTCACAGCCTTATCGGACTTCTTCTTCTTGTGAGGTCTCATCGAACTTCTCTTCTGCCTCTTCCTGATCTTGAAGGGGGACTCTAATTCCTCCGATCTGTGATAGGGGTCTGTGCCCTCTTCTTCTTCATCTACGATTTCGACCTTTACATCAGTGTGCTCTGTCTTAGGTTCCTTGAAGTCAATGGTGACCTGTGATGTTGCTACTTGCACAACTTTTTCCTTCTGTGCTTCCTTCTCTTTCGTAGAAGTCCTATCCTTCTTCTCTTCCTTCTATCTTGTAGAACACTTATGTGCTTATTTGTCTTTCTTAGAAGCCTTCTATGCTTCTTTCTCTTTGTCTTTCTTGGTAGCTATTGCAGTTGTTCTTCCCCATATCTCCTTATGCAGCCTTACTTGTTCCTGTAGCTTCGCGAGATGGGGTGAGCTAATTTCTCAGCCATTTGTTGATGACCCCCAAAATATCATCCTCCACGACTAAATATGGAAACTTGTGCCATGTTCCTACAACATCCTTCTTCGCACGTATAGATAGATTGTGAAAATTTTCTTTGAAGTCTACTATATTTTTATATTGTGAATGTAGGCTAGGTGATAACCCTGGCTGTTGGTTGATTACCATCCACAGCTCTGACTTGAAAATACCCAAAACATTTTTGTTTCAATGATACAGTCATGATCCTTCGTTTCCCATAACGAGGTGAATTTTGCAGCCTCGCATAAGTCTTGATCCGGCATTGGGAACTAGCTATCCTCAAGGGTCCTTCATGCGACCAATGCGATCAAGAGTAGTAACTTGCGTAGTGGAACAACTTTCCATCCTCTTGGGCTTCATGGAAATCCCCTAGGAATTCGTGGAAAAGGTACTTTGCCCAATTGAATTCACTCGGTGGTTGCAGTCCATAGCTAAAGATACCACTGGTTCCGACACTTCATTGGCACGACACTTCCACGTGATTTTTCATGCCAAATTTTGTGCAGCAAATTGCACAACTACATCTGATATAGAGGTAATGGCATAGCCTCGTGACTTCTTCACCAACCTAAAGTCATTCTTCATCTAATTTGCAAGCTTCATTTCCAGTGAATTCCCCTAAAAAGCATCTATGGGGTTCGTGCCCTGATAAGGTAGCGCGGTGCTTCGGTGGACTAACATATCATCAATTGGAATGGACCCTCCCAGCTAGAGGCGCCCATCATGAACAAGAGCCAACAATTGACGCACATAGATGGTATTAATTATCTTGTGGTTAACTTGGTGGACATATAACATGTTGAGAAACCTTGCGCACTCGATTCTGGCTGCCCACTTCATTGGTCCAAGCCTTGTGACTCCCACTTTCTCATAGTAGACTGATTTCAAGAATTTGTTGGGTTCTAACTGTGGAAACTTTGCATGATTGCCCAAATCCTAGTCCTCCATCTTCAAAAATGGTAACCGGTCCAACAAGTCACCCTCAATAGGTACCTCCTCTGGCAGCAACGGCGTGAAAACCTTGTATTTCAGTGAGTCAAGGTCCTTAGTGACCTTGACAGTGGATTTCTTGGGGGTACATAAGGCTGTAGCCGAGTAATTGGATATGTGCCCTCTGTGCTCATATCTTCAATACCCTGAGTCATCTCTTCTTCATCCAAATCTAGGGGTTTTGTCGGCTGTTGATTCTTATCCATACAACCCTTTTGTCTAATCTCAGTTGGGTTTTTGCGTGTTGATTACCAAACTAGAGCTTGATGTGGCTTCTTTTGCTTCTTCTCTCCTGTCGTGAAGGTATTGGGTTTTGGCCTTGACGACCTAGGTGTTGTGGTAGGGATTGGTAGTGTTGACCATAATATTTTCTTCTGAAACTCAGGCAAATCTGCCTCAAACCCAAGCCCCTTCTACGAAAACTCCTTCTCTACCTCTTGTCAATCTCGTTTAGACACACAACACTTTTCTATGCTCAAACTAAGGCACTAAATGTCAATGCAATCTATTTGGAAGGAAAGTGTTAGAATGTGGAGAGATGTGATATTTATAGCCCTTTTTGAATTCAAATCCATTGATTCCCTCAAGATCTCCCTCATTAGTGCTCTTTTGGTGGCAGATTTCCAAAGATATGCTCCTTAAATGCTTCCCCCCCGCTCCCTTTAATGGAAAAGTAACCATCCAATCATCTACAAGGCTTTCAATGGTCACTTTACGGACAGGTTGCGTAGGACCCACCTTACTAGCATAACTCCTTCATCGTAGCCCCCATCTACATGTGCCTCCTAACCTTCACATAGCCCCATCTCTTCACCAAAATTTTCTTTGGTCAACATAGTTTATAGTCCTGCACTTCCTTGCAGTTGCCTGAAGTACTAAGATTATCATGCATCCATATAGTCATTGCATAGGGGTGAGATCACCCCTGTACAACTTCAACTGGTCCCCATTGATTCTTCCTGGAAATAGTTCCCCATTCAACTTCGCGAGCTAAATTGCACCACCATCTATAATCTCCTTGACTATGTATGGTCCCAACCAATGGATCTGAAACTTTTCTGGAAACTTAGTAAACTTGCTATCATACATCAACACTAAATCTCCATTTTTAAAGGTGCACTGCTTAATGCGGTGATCATGCCACACCATTTCTCAAGCCTTTTTCACCTATTGATGAAAGCCTTGTAAGAAGTGATCTTCTTATAACTCAAGTATCTATGCGAGGCATTCTTCCATTATATCTTGCTCTATCATCTTTGTGGCTACAACAATCCTCAAACTGGAAATTATGTATTCCATTGGCATCACCGCTTCTTTTCCATACACTAGTCGAAATGGTGTATGTCTAATAGACTTCTTATAGGTAGTTCTATATGCCCAAAGAACAGCTAGTATGCACACATCCCAATCATTCCTATTGGAATTATAGATCTTCGTCAAATCATTTTCCAGGATCTTATTGAAAGCTTCAACCATTCGATTTGTTTGAGGATGGTATGTCGTGATTTTCTGATGATACATCTGGATTTTTTCGAGAAAAACAACAATCCTTTCATTCAGGAAATGCGAACCCCTATCACTCACTAAAATCTTAGGACAACCAAACCTGGACAACATGTACTCAAATATAAAGTTCACAGTTGTAGTTGAGCTGCAATCCTTCATAGTCTACTCCTCAGCCCACCTGGTTAAATATTTTGTCCTTGGGATGATGTAGCGTGCTCTTGTCTTCCTTCCCTAGTGGTTAAATAGGTCCCACAAAATCTATTTCCCATTTGTCGAATGCCTGTAATGAGACTTGTGGGTTCAGAGACAATTCATCCCTTCACGATGGCTTCCTGATCCTTTGACATACATCACATGCCCTACAATACTCCTTGGAATCTTTGTGCATAGTTGGCCACCACAACCCAACTCATAGGATCTTCTGCGCAATCACTCTTCCAACATAATTTTCTCCAGCAACTCCTCCATGTACTTTAGTGAGGATATTTTTTCTTTCATAATCTGGTATATATCTGCGCAAAACTACAACCCCATCTTATACAAGTGCCCTGCAATTACAGAGAAATCCATAGCCTCGACCACCAATTCCTTCTTTTTTTGTATCATATATCCTTCAGGGGCTACACCTGTAGACAGGAATTGGATGATATCTGCAAAATGTTCATCTGCAATGGGCATAGAAAAGAGTTATGCATTAGGAAATACTTCATCAAGACTTGTAGGTTATTCGCCAATTTCAATTAGCAAAAGGTGATTGGGTCCAACATTTAATCTCCTTGGCTTCACAATTACTTCGAAGTCGTACTCCTGAAATAACAGTAATGAGCTACAAACACCCAACCCCTCGCCCCCACACCAACACAGGCTTGCTGACCATGTACTTCAAAGTTGAGTGGTTTGTATACATTTTGAAGTGTGCACCCAATAGGTAATGCTTGAATTTCTGGAGCACATATAACATTGCCAACCCTTTGCGCTCCATGGTTGAATAATTCTTCTCTGCCTTAGACAACTGTCTTCTCACAAATACAATCGGATGGTCGATATCCCCTACACCTGGTTAGGTTAAAACTGCTCCTAATTCTATGCAAGATGCATCCACATGGACATGGAATTTTTTCTTCCAATCGGGGAATACTATAATAGATGTTGTAACTATATTTTCGTTCAAAACATCTAATATTTTCTGGAATTCTCTACTTGAATGTTTTGGTTTTTCTCCTCAAGTTTCTGGAGCCATGCAATTTTCGGTGCTCTCTTCATATTTGAAACAACATCTACTGCAATATTCATCTCATTGCCTGAATCAGAATCCAAGTAAATAGGTCCATCACCTGCAATCCCAAGAGCCTCAATATTCATCTCATCACCTGAGTTAGATCCTGGGTCAAATGGTCTAACACCTACAAATCATGCAGTTGTGATCTTCTCCTCATCCTCTGAATCTTATTCTTATACTTGTTGCATGGTGGCTACCATCTTCTCCTTCTCTTTTATGCCATTCCTCTTTGTCCTCAATTCTGGATGTAGTTTCTAGAAATGCTCCTCATCATGCCCTTCTTTCTAAAAGTGAGTACAATATGGATTTTCTTCATTTTTCCTTGCTTTTGCTGCCTTCTATGCATAGTTTCTCTGTTCATACTCCCCCCTACTTTCAAAATGGATTCCTTCACACTATCTGCATCAATAGTAGTAAGCTCAAACAATAATAAAGAATGCCTGATATAACTATGTAATGCACCAATATACTTTGTTACAGCCTTAGGTGAATCTAATGGAATGCCTAATTTTAAAGCTTGTTTTCTAAATTCTTATGTAAAACTTTGCACACATTGGCGCTTATCATTCCTCAAATATTTCCATTCCATAAAATCCTTTTACCAATGAACCTAAAGGATAGAATTGATCTTTCAATGCAGAAACGAAATTATACCAGGAGGAAAGGATTTTACCCACATTTTTATTACCTTTCTGAAGCTTTCTCTCCCACTGGACAAGAGTTGTGCCACTCAACCGAAGATATTTTAATTTGACCTTGGCTTCATCTTCCTTAATCTAGAAATATACTTCAATCTTCCTGGCCCAATTGTTTAACTTATCTACACTACATTCTTCATTATACATGGAAATATCAAACTTTACATCAAACTTAAAAAAATGATTTTTATAAGCATTCTTATGATGCCTATTAGAATGATGAGAAGAGGAAGAAGAAGAAATTTCATTGGAAGATGGAGATGGGGGTTCAGAAGGCTCTCCTCCTTCTCCTTGTTGATCATCTAGTTTTTTCTTCTCCTGTTTTGCCATTGTCTTCTCATACTCTGCAAACATTTTGTCAACTTTGTTGACCATGCTATAAAAGGCTTTGCAAAAATTCCTCTCTTCCTCGAACCGAGCTTCTTGATATACCATTTTCTTTCTTCACGTTTCATACCCTGCTTCTAGATCAAATGATTTAAGTTTATTCTCACCCTTTTGGAGTTTTTCCCTAGTGATCGCACACTTGCAATCCACATAATAGAAGAACCACCCTGGTACCAAACTTGATATGGATCTTTTTACTTCAATGATGCATTCATAATTGCATATAAAAGAGAATGATAACCATCAATGCATACACATCAAAGAAGAAGAAAAACGTAGGTAACCATAAAGAGAAATATACACAAATCCTGATTACAGAGTTCACCCGATGTGGGCTACGACTCTAGGCCTTGCTCAAAGTGGGAAGGCTTTTTTCAATAATCTTTAGTGAAATAAAAAATGCATACAATTCAAATTTACACCTTATACTTCCACTTTCAGGGATGGCCTAAAAATACAAAGCTCTACTAAAGAAATGTTTCGCACAATTGGATTCATGGAAAAATTTCATGAAATTTGACTATAAAGTTGGCCTAGTTCTGTGCTGGTGACCTATAGAGCTCTAGGGAATCTCTTAGATTCCTTGTAAGATTCTCTCTAGGGAATATTCCCTGCAATATTCAAGAATATTCTTGAAAAATGCACCCAAGAGGGGGATTTTTCCAGCCGATGTAGGGTTCCGCAGGTCTGCTCTCTCTCTCTCTCCGCCACACGGCCTCCTCCCGCAGTACTTGACAATAATGAAAGTTAAATAATTTGGGAGGGGAAGAACTACTAAAGTTTGCCTTAGTGGCACATTGGTGGCCATTCAAAATGGTCACGAGGAGACCTAGGTTCGATTCCTGCCAAGCGTATTAACTTGGCGCTTGGTCATTGTTTTTATTGGCATCATTATACATTAAGTGACCATTGGTTTGGTATTTTCCATGTATCAGCTGGAAATATCGTCGGGTGGGTTCAACACCTACTGGTACCATTATATATATGTAATATATATGATATCCAGCCAAGGTTGGTGGGGTTTGACTGTCCACCGTCCGTTAATATATTTTTTTTAATTCAATTTGAACAACCACCAATTTTTTCCCGCTGAATTTTTAAGGGTCACTAGGAAAATTAATTAAGTGAAAATTTGGTCAATTCTGTTGGATGCAAAGGTGCAAAATTTCACTTCTTTAATAAAATCATATGGATGTTGATCAGGTACCATGTGGTGCATTATCATTCGCTTGTACTATTGACTTGGTTGTTGATGTCATGTTGACGTCACTTGTTATGTTTTGCCTCTTGATTGGATCCTTCATAACCATACTACCATGTCTCCTTGTTGACATTAGCATCTATACATATGATGCCAGCTTTCATATTGGTGACCTCAGTGCCACATGGCAACCCGTGGGTCCTTCTTGCAAAAAAAAACAGTTGTTTCAAAAAAACTTCAGTAGGCCATAACTTTTACATACAATGTCGAATAGAGGTGGAATTCACACTGTTGGATTTAGAACGATGAGCTCTTC
Source organism: Pinus taeda (assembly GCA_000404065.3). Lineage (NCBI taxonomy): Eukaryota > Viridiplantae > Streptophyta > Pinopsida > Pinales > Pinaceae > Pinus > Pinus taeda. Next base: position 61,470 of record APFE031642683.1, read on the forward strand.
AATTTGAGACAGGTTTCACTGAGTTTTGGGGACTTTTAAAGTTTAGACTTTTAGGATCCTCCTAGATAATTATCCTTAGTATAACTTGGGGTAAACATGTGCAACACATTCAGTGGGTCCTCAACACCTTGTGATAACACAAGTTGTATGAAAATTTCAAGAAATTTCCATTTAGGATGTAGATAATTCAATATTTGGGATACATTGTGGATGGACATGGGGTGCATGTGGACCCAACCAAGATCCATGTCATTCAATATTGGATAGCACCAACAAGTCTAACATAGATCCATTGCTTTGCTGGCCTTTCTAACTTCTACTAAAGGTTCGTGTTGGGGTTCTCTCATATGACTTGGTCCTTAAGTCAAGTGAACAAGGGTTGAGATAAATCAATTTTTTCCTAGTTTGAGTCACAATAGAAATAATTCAAGTATCTAAAACACCACATTCAATCTGGACTAGTACTCACAATATCAAACCTACGATATCCATCTGATATTTAGACATATGTCTTCTACTAAAATATCAATGAAATTCTCACTCACTATGGGCATTTGGTGGCTTATCACAGTGAAACACTCTTTGATACTATTTGAAAATATCCCACATCTGAAAGGGAGATGTACTCCATCGTGCAGGAGGAGATGTACTCCATCGTGCAGGAATGCCAACAATAGAACCATTATATTTTGAGAAAGGAGACGATCATCCACATTGATCACAAGCCTCCACAATTCATGTAGAAACAAGGAAAGTTATAGAATGACCACCATTAGAAATGGTCTACATATTTGTAATGAATCCACTTGAACATCAAATATAAGAAGGGTAGCACAAATGATGTCACAGACTTCCTTAGTCAACTCCTAGTTGTGGAACTAACCAAATTTCTTAACTCTTATGGGAATGAGACCTCTGGGTGGCTATAATTATACAATAATGAATTTGACTTCACTACCCCTTACCAAATGTTGATTACAAGTAAACAAGTTTTATACTTCCACTTGTAGGATGTGCTTTTGTGCTAGTTTGGCCACCTTTGTGTTCCTTCAAGTGAGCATCCCAATTTGATACGAAAGGTACATTATAGTCAGCTGGCATGGTACTTTGGTGTGGAGAAAGTTATAGCAATGCTTCAAAAGTATTTCTACTAGCCAAAGCTTCTACAGGGTATCCACCAATATATTACATCATGCACTACCTATGTTATTGCTAAATTATCCATCAAGAAATAGGGGTTGTAATGTCTCCCCCATATTATCAACTTAATAATAATGATAATAGTAATACTAAGAATGAAAATAATAATTAATTAATAAATAAAATAATAAATAATAAGTGAAGTTCAAAATAAATAAATAAAGGAAATTATAAAAATAGTAAGAATGAATTTATTGAAAACCCAAGTAATATAAAGTAAATAATAAAATGTGAAAGAGTAAATTATGAAAAAACTAAGTTAAGAAAAAATTAAGACAAAAAAATAAAAATATGCATGATGATACATGGATTATGTAAATGAATATTTTCCTTCCATTTTTGGAAAAAATATTCTATTTAATGGATGAGAAGGAGGATGTGAGGCATTCCTTTTCGACCAGAATTCTGGAGGAAAGATTCACTAGAATAGATAGGTGAGTGGGGGATTGGGTTGGCCAGATGTAGAAAGACATAGTGCAACTAATCCTATAGTTGGTGGAGAGTAGATCCGCTGGATCAGAGTAATGCAATGGTTTTGAAATTACAAGTAAGCTAATTCTTGATTCTAAAGGTAAGTTCTCACCACTCATCATTCTTATACTAATTAATTAAAATATTTCTTATATTGATGATTAACGGCCTTGATTTATTTTCTAGAGGTGATTTCCCCACCTCCTCAGTAAAACGACAATTTTTTTATGATCCAAAGAGAGAGAGAGAGAGAAATTGAATTTGATGGTGCAACATTTCCTACCTAGAGCATAATGTCGGGCTATTTGAGGACATTATGTTTGAACCTCAAGAAACCTCCATATGTTGAAACGTTGACCTCATTATGCTTAGTGTTGGAGCTATTGGTGATGTTCCCACTGGACCTAGGATGCCCCTACGCTGGCCTTGACATTGTTTGATGGGAATCATTTTATCCATAGTCAAGATGATGATGGTCATCCTTGAGATGACAAGGGAGAGCTTGTACATCATCTTGGAGCCCAAATGTTTGAGATATTTGGTGCTAGATCACTCCTTTTCCTCTTATGAGGGTGACATAGGGTACTTTTGGGCATGACGTGTTGGCATGGAGAATTTTGATGACTTGCACATTATCGTTGAGGAACTTCTTAGAGTATAGAGCATTCATTAGCCCTTGTCTCACATTTTGAGGGCTTATTGAGCTCACTTGAAGGGTGATGTCATACTTTTGGAGCATTTATTCCCTAATGTGTGGAATTTTATTTCATACTTATCTTGCTTTTAAGCTATGATTTTGGTTTGTAACAATTTTCTTGTGGAATGAAATTGTTAATATCATTTTGTTTGTAAAATGAGTGGGAAAAGTGTGACATCCCTTTTTTCTAAACCTCTTCACTATGAATTGTAATTCATGTAAATATTGAGGAAATATAAACAATGATTGGCCAGAGGAGTGGACATGGATTCAAAATTTTGAGGAGGAAGATTTGTTGTGTTAAGTGTAAGCCCAAGCCATTACATTAATTTGACCTCATATCTCCCTGATGAATTAATGGAATTTATGGTGCAAGAATTGAAAAGAAGTATGGGGCGGTCTACAAGGATGGATGGAAAACCCATACAATCACTGATTCATAGGACATGTTGCAAAATTCAACATGCAAAGGGAAAAGGGAGAAGGAATTAGTGGTGGTATGTAGAGAAGCATGCTTGGATACACGCACACATTGAGCACAGTTATGCAAGGCAAGTGGGAGAGCATATAGAGAGCATAACACTCTCAGAAGTGCAGACTTACATCCTGATATTAGAGTGAGGGAACTCGCTAGAGAAGGGGCATGAAAGCCTAGTGTATGCGTATGGATTGGAAGCACACTTAGGAGCATGGTGTAAAGAGAATCCTATGTGTTGAGAAGGTGGAGTCATGGTGGACTTTGGACTCTTACTTAGCAGGTGGAGATGTTGTGTACTTGGGACTTCTTGTGGTGTTTTCGCAAGTGGAGACCCTAAGGGTGTGCTCTAGATTCCCATGAAGACTAACAAGTAGATGAATAATGCGATATGGATTCCTTTGGGTGAGCAAGTGGAGGCACTTTGGGCTTTGGATTCCTGTAGTGTGAGTCAGGTGGAGATACCGTGGGATCTAGACTCCTGTAGCGTTTGAATGAGTGAAGATGTTGTGTGATGTAGACTCCTAGACATCACGTGGAGAAATTGTGTTCTCTAGATTCACATGACACCTGATTGAATTGTATGGGTGTGAATTCCCTTAAGTAGTTAACTCTTAAGTATCTGAATCAGACTCAGGGGTGGCTAATTACAAGAAAGATTGCAAGGTGGTTGGCCTATTGTTGGGTGGAGAGTTGAAGTCCCTCCCTCAATTTCCAGCTAGCTAAGTTAACCAAATTAGTATAGTTTCTTATGAATTTGTAGTACTGTGAATAATGAATGATGTTGTTATACGTTATAGATGAATGTATCAATAGTGGTCATGGAGGAATATGATAATCATATTTGTCTTTGATGATGTGTTATATATATGTGTGTGTGTGTGTTTTCATGGTGATGAAGGGCTTGGAGGCCTTTGTGTCTGTTGATATATTCTTGTGTGTATAATTGTATACATGATTTTGTATAGATTCCTATGGTGTTTAGTTAAAATTGTTATAATATGTGAATACCATTGTTGGTATGCCATAGGATATCATTGTTGGTGCTTGCTCAATATTAGAATTCCATAGTTGGTGTTGAGAATGGTGTTAGATATTAATGGACTCGAGGGAGTCTGTTGAAGATTCATTGTGTGTGGGTTAAAAAAAGGTTGTTGCCCTAAAGTTGCAGTGATGTTATAGATATGATTGAGTTGTTGCATTGCAGAATGACAAGCTTGGATGGTAGACCCATGGGTTGTATTAAGGCCATTTGAACATTGATTGGTAGCTTAGTGTTGAATGAAGATTGCATACCTGTTGATGAAGGTGTTCGAAGTAACGCTAATCTTTGAGAAGGGCTTAGGAAGAGTCCTTGAAACTCATTGAATTTTCATTTAGAATGTGAGCTAAGCCAGAACCCGTTAAAATACTTATGTTAACAATAATCTGCGGTGGTTAGTATTAATGATGGAGCTTAATGTTCAACTAAGTAACCGATGTTAATCTCGCATTGCACCTCCTTTTCGAAGTGACTATTCCCCTATATTATAGGCTTAGTAGACATAATGAGTGATTCCAATATTGGCGTCTATAGATAAAAGATTCAAATTCCTGCCTTCTATTTAACGTCAGGATTCAAATGAGTCCTTTGTGTACTTGCGCGCGAACTAGCAGGTGGTGCGATGGAAATATGTTCATCAACTAATATGTTCACTCCTCATTTTTAGCATTGGGCTTCAAACATGTCCTTTGTATACTTGGGTGTGATTAACAAAGAGCATGATGGAAATCTCTCTTTGTCTACAACATAAAAATGTGAATATTGGATGAAGGAATTTAAACATTGGGATCAATGACCCAAGTGAAGGTGTTAGATGCCATGAGAATTTGACAAGGTTACATTGGATCTAATTAGGTAGGATGACGTGGTAAGGCCGTTGACATGGCACAATGTCAACATGACACGTGATAAGTAGGAATGCCCTATTTGGATGGCAAAGTGACTAGTTTGTGGATGACACATGGCACCACTAGAGGATGCCACATGGTAGGGTGATGACACCCTATCATTAGCTAGATGGAATGGAGGAAAGTGATGTGGATTCTACATATGATACATGGTCACCATGTGGTTCCACGAGTCATGCCACGTCATCCCAAACTTGCACCTATCAAAGAATGTTCAAGGTAGGGCCTGACATCTTTGCATGGTTTGTTAAAGAATGTAACTAGTGTCGGTCTTCATAATTGTATTTGAGTCATGATGTAATGTATTTGTCAAAAGAAAGAAATAATTTTATTATAAAATAAATTGCCTTATTAAAGCATGGGTTTTGTGCTTGGGTCAAAGGTTTTTAGGTTAAATCCTTCATTGAAGTCTTCTAGGCTTTGTCTTGAGACAATAGAGTCATTGTCAATTTTATTAGACCCTTCTTGGGCTTTTGTATCATGTAAACATAATTATTTTTGAGTCAAAAATATCTTTTTTTCACCTCCACACCAAGTTGGCCCTATTCTCAACAAGTTGGCCTAGATTAGGGCTATTTGACCTAGTTGGAAGGCTATAAATAAGAAGAGATTCAACCTATTTGATACATACACTCAAGAAGTTCGATCTACAAGGAAGAGAAGCAAAAAAAGAGAGTGAAAATGTTGGAGAAGAAGAAGATTAGCTAGGAAGACCTAAATTGAGTTTTTGGGCACTCTATCTCTTATATGTGCGAAGTTATTGGGCAATTGTTGGGGAAAAAATCTGAATCTACTACCGGTCTAAAGTTATGAAATTGGGGGTTGAAAATTTATTATTGGGGGCCAAAATTTTGGATTATTGGAGACTTTGGCTAGTCATGGATCATATACAGGAAAGAAGGGTTTAATTAGTGGTTGGAGTGGGTCTTTGTATACGTCTAAGAGGTGATTTCATAAAGAAAATAAGTCTAAGTCCTTGGTGTGATGTGTGGTATGGTAGTGTTGAATAAAGAAAAAAATAATGCAAAGAAATTAGACCACTTGATTTAAATAGTTTTACTTTAATATTGATATATTTTGAAAAAAATTATATTATTTTATTTTTTAGATTTATTTGATTATTATTTTTTTATTCTATATAATTTATCCAAATCATTTTATATGAATATATTTATAATCAAATATTAATAATATAACAATTAAAAATAACATTACATCTCTTCCCTAATAAATTGCAATCAACTTATAAAAAAAAAAAAAAAATTAATTATTATGAGAAATTCACGTCCTAAATCATTTATTTCAAGTGAATTTATAATCCAATTTACCTTTCAAAAGTGACAAGATTGATCGTTGTCCGTGAAATGTTCAAACTTCCTAATTGTTTTATGGCTCTGTGCATCGGGAACTTTGAATGACACTTTAAAACAACTTTCCGACGAAGAAGGGACTGCAATGTTTCGGCAGACTCGCAATGAAGCGCGTTCCCACTTGCCCCTGCGTATACATATTACGCACTCCATCCGCCTCCACCTGAAGACTTCCGTCCTCTGCCCAGCAAAATAGGCAACACCTCCATCAGCAATTTTTACGCTGAAATGAACGCAGGGAACAGAAAAATGTTAACAGATATGAGTCCAAAATAACACTAGATATGAACCTCCAGCATTTTACTCCTAAAATCAAAACCATATAATGTAGTCAAGCCAGAAAAAATGTTCCACCGGGCGGCTATGATTTCCAATATCTGCCAACCACATTTTGGGTCGGAACAAATCTGTCTAACAGTCATTAAAAACCATGATCAAGTGCAATAGATTGGCCACATATGTCAGAACACGACTCAACCATGATCAAATGTAATAGATTGGTAAAGGAGAGATTTGTTTTTCCAACAGTGAGTTAAGAGGAAATTTAATTTGGTAAAATTAAGGGTGGTTTTTGAGGTTTTTGTTTAGGATAATTTATAATATTATTTATGATTTTCATGTGGAATAATTTATTTAAAAATATAGTTAAATAATAAAAATTACTAAACTTTTTTTTATATTAATTACTAAATTTTAGTGTAAGTTTAATGAGATCAAATTGGTCTATCCCACTATAATTTCTTAGTTTTAATTGTCTGATTTCTCATCTTTAACATTAAAATATAAAAATAATATTATTAAGCTTTTTCTATTTTAAAATATTAATATATAAATTGATTTTCCCATCTGTATGAGTTTAATATATTGGTTTAGGTTTAGTTTTTATTAAGTGACTGATTCAAATCTTATGGAAGGTGTTCAGAGTGGGAATGTGAAAGATAAAAGTTATCCCGCAAGGTGTTCAAAGTAGATTCAGCCTCACATAATTTTAGTGACAATATCCAAAAGGTGGCTAAATCATTCTTACATCCAACAAAGATAAAAGTTATCCCTCAAGGTGTTCAAAGTAGATTCAGTGTTACATTATTTTAGTGACAATATCTGAAAGGTGGCTAAATTATTCTTACATCCAACAATAAGGCTAGTTTTCTGAGATATTTACAGGTTATAGCTTACTACAATCTTAATAACAACATTTTGCAGGTAGATAGATTATTCTTCCATCAAACTATGAGATTAACTTTATGAAACATCTAAGATCAAGAAAATCTCACACAAAATAAATAAATCATTCTTCTATCCATCATAAGACTTACTTTATCGACTTACACAATATTCACTCCGCCTTACACAATATTAGTGAGAAGAACATCTAGCAAATAGGCAAATTATTCTTTTATCCAATAATTGGGCGAGATAAAATCAAATGATTGTTTGTAAAGCAATCGTTAAAGCGGCCGGTTGAATGGTTTCATTAAACCAAGAACAAAAAGGACAATTTTGAACGTTGCATTTGGGTCGAATAGTCACGGGGAACTGTCTTGGAAAGTAAACAGTACTCGGAGGCTTGCCACGTAAAATTTAACGGATCCTTCAAAGGATCTGTGATTAATTTCGTGGAGGCTTACTACGTAAAATTTAACGCATTGTTTAAAAAGGCTATGATTAATTTCAATTTCGTTCTTGTGGTGAAAATATTAAATCTATTCAACGGTGAGAATAATCGAGCGTGATGGGAACAGAAAAAAAAAAAAAAGAATTCAAAGTATCGAAATAACTTTTGTTCTTTCGAAATAACTTCGCTGTTCTGCTAATTTTCCATTATTTTTAATTCTATTTCATTGAAAGGTTACAACAATTGCAAAATTAATGGAGGGAGGAAGTAAATATAATCAAAAGGGACGTCAGTGAGGTGTCCTTTTGGAATTTCTGTGAATTTAAGCTCCTCTGATGGTGATGATTGTTCTTTCCAGGCGCATTTTATAGTCGTGTACTCCAAGTAAAGGTAGAAAACTGAAAACGACATATTACATGATTTTCGTGGTCACAGCGACAAATGGGTCACTCTCCGTCAACCTTTGATAGATTACTTTCAAAATATGAGGCGGCTGACTGCAAATATCTCGCAAAGAGATATGATCTCCGATTCCCGGGTCTTTCGCTAAAGCGGCCATGGTGGCATCAGTGATCAAATTTGAAGGGCTGGTCTTAATTTTATTTGGAAGGGCATATATTTATCTAACCCTTCAAAGATGAAAAGTTATAAAAAAAAATTGTACTTCTATTAACGAGTGTATATTAAATAATTTTTTTATAGAAAAAATGTCAAAATGAAATGGTGTCCTAAATATTTAAAATTTAAAAAGTGGCTACATTAAAACACTATAAAATCTCAATAGAATTTAGTATATAGGAGAACATTTTTCTCAAATTCTATTTAAAAAATTAAACATATGTTTCTTCTATTCATTAGATAATCTTCAAAAGTATTTGAATTTACATCGTTGAAAATATACATTTATTTGCACCATGGAAAAAAAAAAAATAGTTTTCATTGTTTCTAATTTATAATATATCTTTTGCTCAGCTTGAAACAATTTAACGAAAACCAAAAAAACAAATATATACTCTCAACAACAAAGGGAATTGAACTTTTCTCTTAACATTGCTCAATCAAAGAACACTATCAATAGACTTTTATCTCCATTAAAAACTTCAAGCTCTATAGATTCATAAATTTATGTAATTAAAAGGAAAGTTTTCCATATCTAATAAGGAAATATTGTAATATGTAATACACATTTGTAGTGTTGTTGTTGTATGGCTTGGTTGATCATTTTTGTTGTTGTTTAAGAACGGTTTTCAAATTTGGTCCTTACAATGAATTCAAGTTTGGTTGATATCTTTTTCTAATAATGTGGTATTGTAATATGTAATACACATTTGTGGTGTTGTTGTTGTATGGCTTGGTTGATCATTTTTTGTTGTTTAAGAACGGTTTTCAATTTTGGTCCTTACAATGAATTCAACTTTGGCTGATATCTTTTTCTAATAATGTGGTTTCTTTTTGTTGATGTCTTTTTCTAATAATATGGTTTCTTTTCATTAACAATGTCTTTTAATTTTTCTATGATTTCAACATCTCCTTAAAAACCCCTTCATAGCAGCAACTGCATGGACACCCATACACACAACTTATTTCCTAGATACCGAATGGAAAAAATGAAGCGGGAGAGACAATAATAGTTGTATGGATAGCTATTGGAATTCTATATCTTTTGGGAAGACCGACGGGAAAAATAAAATTAAGTTGTAGCCCTATAGGCAGACCAATCTTCGGTTGTGTGGTTATTAATAGAGCTTTGGAGTTTCATTTTAATACTTCTCTTTGATTCAAAACTCTACATAATTTTATGGGAAGCAGACTTATTATTTCTCAATTTTTTTTAAAGCATTAATTTCTATGTTTTCAAAAACTAGAGAGTTAATAAAGAAAAAGGATTTTTAAGATAAGAGAAGAAATACAAGGTTTTAAATAAAGTTTGATTTTACAAATGTTAGGATTAATAGTAAGTGGGCTTAATAGTAAGCTTGATTACAATAAGTTCAGATGGAAGCAATGCTAGGCTTTTGTAAGCATTATGGTTGTCAGTGATGGAATCATCTAAAATAGAAAAGAGATGGTAGTAGTTATTTACCACCATCTAATGGGGTAATTTCATAATTGAACAATCTTGTATGAATGGTTGTCAAAATTGAACAATCTTGTCTGAATGGCTCGTTGACAAGAAAGAAAGAAAATTTTACAAATTAGGAAAGAAAATGAAGATACAAAAGAAATTATGGTTATGATGTAAAACTATCAATATTACCATTTTAATCTATTTTTAAACATGATAAAATTACATATTTAACTAATTTATTTCATTTATTACTATAAAATGAAAAACTATTCATTTATTACTATAAAATGAGAACATATTCATTTATTACTATCAAATTAATAAAGAGATTACTATGTCTATATACCAATGTTCGCTAAAAAGAAACCCTAAATAAAGAACCCTCCCTATCTGTCTCATTATGTTATCTCAAGATTTCCATGTCGAACAGAGTTTCAAAGAGATGATGTTTTCATGGAAAATGTAAGCAACCATATCGGCCTTATTATACTATGTCAAGATATCTATGTGGAACATCAAAGTAATGTCATGAATATGTCCGCATAAAGGTAGGATGGAAGATGTTTTCATAGCCGTAGGATGATCAGTACTTGAATATATTGGGCATCCTCGAAGATGTAGTAGATGGCACTAGTTATTTACAAGATGACAAATAAAATTTTGTGAATCAGTAAGCGTAGGTATCACTATCTAATGGGGTAATATCATAATTCAATGATCTTGTGTTAATGGTGGGTTGACAAGAAAGAATAAAATTTTACAAATTAAGGAAAATGAAGATACCACAGAAAATGCAGTATGTGGTTATGATGTAAAAATGTCAATACTCTCACTTTAATCTATTTTTAAGTATTGGACAAGTATGCAAAATATCGTTTTAAATGTTGAATTGCATATCTGTTGAAGGCCATTGATTGGGACTTTTAAATCGCTTGCCTTTATCGACGCTTCAAAAGCTTCATAACTCCACTTCCAATCCCCTGGAAAAATCAATATATGAAAAAATATGAAGTGAAATACTTCAACTGATTGATTTTTCAGAGTTGATCAGAGCAAGATGTAATTACAAGAAGAAGTAAATAGAAGGAGACACAAATCCACATCAAACCTTCGAGTTGAATGGAAAGATTAAGAGATTCTGCTTGATACAGAGTGTAACCTTGATGATTCTCATTCCGCAGCTATTTCATCATTTCCTCCTCAGGAAGGGCAAAAAGTTGTCGACTTTGCTCAAAGACTTAGTCCAAAAAATCTTCATCGATGACATGATGGACGATATAAAAAAATCTAGAGTCTACACATCACTATATAAATATCAATAAACCATTCCAGACATAATAATTTTAATTGGTTCCGCCTAACTGAATGAAAGGCCAAGGAAATGAAGGTTGAAAATGAAAATTGAGAGTTAAAAATACCTTGCGAACTTGTGTTGCACTCGTAGTAAGATTGGGATTGGAAAAATCAATGCAGTTAAGATTCACACGATTAGAATAATATACCTTAGTTATAATTAATTCTATCTTTTGTCATTTGTTTCTTCTAAATCTCCAATACCTTCAAAATATGCCCACTTCATGGATACCAATACATAGCTACTTCTCCTCTGCTATCAATGAATGTGAAAAGAAACCTATGTTATCAACGAATGCGAGCATAAACCTCATATCATGATTTCTAACTCTATCAGTGCTTCCATTATGACTAATGGCCTCAGAATGGATGAACAACCTCTATTATATCCCATTGCACTTTCTTGAGTGTTGCTAGAACCTCTTGCAGGCTTTAGAGCGTTACATCAATCAGACAATTGTATTTTTTTTGAAATGTCCTACAGATAGGTAGCCCTTCATACGACATTTTATAATATTATTTATAATTTTTAAAAAACATGTAAAAATCAAAATTTAAATTTCTTTTGACTAGTAAATTTCATTGAGCACTTCTTTGACGTGCTAGAGAGCTTCAGAAGGGCTGTGATGTGTTCAAATTTGAAGACTGGGTGGCATCTGCAAGCTTTCCTACTCGTCTGCGCTTTGTTCCATTTAGCCCTCCTTCCTTAAAATACGCGTGCCTTCACTTGTGCCCGCGTGAACGCCTTTACAATGAGGCGGGTGAGTGCGCTACCCGGATTCGAAAGGGAGTTGTCTATAATGCGATTTTTTGGAGATTCCGGTGACGGAATCCGGCGGAAGAAATTGAGGTTAAATCTTGATTTGTTTAAGTTAAAATGGTTTTTTAACTGCATATTTTGAATTAGCACCTTGAAAAATCCCTATGACGTTTTGATTGTGCAGAAACTAGCTATCAAGCTTTGATTGTGCAGAAACTAGCTATCAAACTTACGATTCCAATAAATTACTGCCGGATTTTAACCGGAAAAAACCACCAGAAAATCTTTCAAAAAATCGCATTATAGACAACCGCTATTCGAAATCGCAACTAATAAATAGGTCAGAAAGTTCGAAAACGTGTCACTCTTTTAGACTATTATAACCGTTTAATATGTTGTTTAAAAGGCTATTATAACCGTTCTAAGTTCGTTAATTTAATAAAAAAAAAAATTCAGGAATGGTTAATATTGAAAATTTTAATTTATTGGATTATTTATATATTATATATATATATCTATATATTTATATATATAGATATTAATGTGTTTAAATATTAAATTTATTATACATTTAAAATATAATTTAAATAATAAAATTACAATTTAACTAATAATTATATAACTTTTTTTAATAAAAACAATATAATAAAGTAACTAAAATAAATAATTAAATATATATATATAATATTATATATAAATATATATATATATATAAAATTTTCTATAAATAAATTTAATTTTGATTATAATATTGTAAAATCTAACTTTTATTTGTGAGTAAGTGGTTAGCAAATTTCCATCAAAATTGTTAAAGAAACTTTCTAAACTTTCTAGAGTGCTCAATTCATATAGTAAAAAAAATCCAAATCTAACCCAAAAAAATCACTGGTATTATGTAAGACTAAGTGACATTTAAATTGGTGTTAAGTAATTATTATATATTGATGTGGATAGGTTTTTATAATTTGTAATTGACAATACTTTAAATTGGTATTATGTAAGAATACGTGGTTTTTAAATGGGTGTTAAGTAACTTTATTATATTTATGTTGATAGGTTTATATAATCTCGAATGGGAAGAAAGTGTTTTTTATTCAATAATAAAGATGTACAATCTTTACATGTTGATGAGTCTCTATAATTTAGAATTGAAAAAGAAATTTTAAATTATAACAATAAAAATGTATTATCATCATATTCTCTTTTAATCGTTATTATTAAACATCAAAACCACATAAATTAATTATCATGTTAAATACATAAGTAGCTACCAAGTTATATGAAAGCAAGTTTCATTACTAACTCTAGTTTCTAGAATTTTGGTCTTTGGAATTAATTTGCAAGTAGTCTCACCTATGTTCAAATCTCTAGAGGCATCACCCATACTGATACACCTGTAGTGTAGGAGGATACAAGCACTATTAGGACGATATAAGCACTACGAAAGCAAGTCTCATCACCACTAGAGTACCCATACTCATACACCAGTAGTGTAGGAGGATACAAGCACCATTAGGAAGATCTAAGCACTATGAAAGCAAGTCTCATCACCAACTCCAAGCTCTGGAGTTCTGGACTTTGCAATTGATTTGCAAGTAGTCCAAGGACAATGAATCAATTTGTAAATAGTCCACATGGGACAACGACTCTATTCCCGAGGAACAAATTGAATATAAACAAATACTATGAGATACAAAGTGAAGCTACTCATTAAATTTGAAGGTTTGGTTTTAATTTCAATTAAAAAGGTATATATTAACGCAATCCAAAAAAACTTTAAAAAACAACAACAACAACATTTCAATTGACAATAGTATATTATCTTTACATTTCATTTTCAATCAAATTTATCTATATTAAATCAATTAAATTCCTAAAACTAGATAGCAAATAAGAAAGATCACATTATGACAACATCAAATAAATTATATAGTCAAATCTAAAAATCTACATTCACATAATAACAAATTTTATAAATTGAATTGATTATTTTCAAAATAAAATAATACATTTCATCCCAAGAAAAAAATGTGTATTTGAATTCTTTTACTCATTATGTTCCATGTATCCCCAAATTTCGTCCTTAAGCTATGCATTCTAAATATATGTTATATAATCATTAGAGTTACAACTGTAATCACAGATTCACTTTTTTCTCATAAGAATTCATGTGTGGTAGTGGGTATGAGATATATTCAAAGTTTCCATTGAGGAATAATAAATTGGGAGTATACGAAGTAGGGAATTAAATTCAGTAACCCCAATTAATTCCTAGGTCCAATCTAGGAAGAGAACAATCACTGGAGAAAACGCTAAGCCCTGTTGAGGTGAGTAAATTACAAGCAGTAGAAGATGTGACTCCATTATGGCTCCGAGGGACCTCACAAGGGTACGGAACATGTTGGCAATGTTGGAAATACTTGGAGGTGGGGATTAATTAAATCTCGAAGGCGTACAATGAGAATGTTGTAAAAGCAAACATGGGATAATTAGAGATAAAATAAACCCTGGGATAAAAATGGCATTAACTCTTACAAAAAAAGGTTTAGTAAACGACTCATAGGAATGGCAGGAAAAAAAATATATAGTGCAAAGCCTCGGTGGTCGCATCATCACCAAACTTGGAAATGGAGGATACTGGTAAGAATGTTGAAATTAAGTATTGAATTATATATATGATCCAGGTGGATATTGGTGGCCACCCACCAAGTCCACTTGGACCCCCATCATTGTTTCTTTCAACTTTTCAGTTTCCTTAATTGTATCACAATTTACTATTTTTAGTAGTTTTTTGGGTCCTGAACTTCCAAAGCTGTTTTGAGGCCCTAAATGATGTTTTTTGGGAAAATCGGGAGCAACATGGGTCCATCGACCGTTGTTTCTCTTTCCCACAGTTGTATTTATCGGATAGATCTTTCTAACAAGATATTGTGCGCATCAAACAGAGATCATATGCCAAAGTTACGACCCCGGGAATTTGATGTACCAAATTACCCAAATGGGGCCCACAATTTGGCATTTCATCTTCTAGGGTTAGGTTTTTGGATGTTTAAGGTTTTCCATTATTTCTCAACAATAAATAGGCCTTCAAGCCTCATTGTAACATACTTCAGAGGCATGTAGCCGTCACATCTCTTCTTAAAGATAAGCTACCATCAACTTTGCTGGTTTATTTCATTTCTGTTTGTAAGCATATTTCAGTATTGTGCATTAATGAAATGAAGTATTATTTCCGCTACATCTTTGTGTATATGGTTATCTCTGTATTTTGTTGCGTTCCTATTTAAATCTGGATCAGTGGTATCAGAGCAGTTTGTTTTTTCTCTATTTTTCTTTGCATGTCCCCAACGAGGTCGGGATATAAGGAGTTAGGGCTTGAACTTGTTAAACCTTTGCAAGACCAGCCTCCCCGATGGCCTCCCATGACAGATGAAAAGAAAGACGAGGGGGTTGGAGATCCTATCAAAAGCTTGCTCGAAGAAGCCCTCGAGCGACAAAGGAACGCAATGATGAACAACTTTACCCAGATCCTTCAGCGATGCATTGGCTTCCAACAACTACTCTGGAAACGCCACACCATTTAAGGTACAAGATAATTTTAAAATCCCCATATTCAAGGGTTAGATAGATGCAGATGCCGTTGATTTTTCCAGTTGGGAAAAGATTATTTTCACTCTTCTCAAAACAACCCCCCAAGTCAAGGATTGGTGGGAAACCTTCTGCAAGCAGAAGGATGAAAGTACAGGCTCGTTATTTTCGGCCGCATCCACTTGGAATTCATTTTGTGATGCCATTAAGGAGCAGTACTACCTTGTCGAAAGCTATGAGTATCAATACATAAAATGGACCACACTGCGGCATGGGAGGGACCAAGATGTGTTGAAGTTTACCAATATTTTTCGTACCCTTCGCACAAAGTTGGGTATGTAGGATTTGGACCAGCATTTGGTATTCAAATACCACGGCTGTCTGCACAAGTACATTCAAGAAGAAATAGAATTCCTGAACATCTCCTCGCTCGGAACTGCATACCGATACGCCGTCAAGGTCAAGAAAAAGTTTAAACACAAAAAGCGAGACTTTGGATCTGCAAATCTGAAGCAAGGGAAAGGTGCCCCCAAACCACAAAACAAAGGACAAAGCCAAGGCGAGGCGGCCCAAGACAACCTTCCAAATCTACAAGCAAAGAACAACGTCGTGAAGCCGAAAAAGGATAGAGGAAAGTGGTGTGAGTTCCATAAGAGCTCCACTCACAACACAAGTGAGTGTCGGGCCAAGCAGTCACTCGTGGCCTAAAGGTTTTAGAATTAGATGCAGGTTCCGACTCAGAGTCAGAATTCGACAAGGGGAATAAAAAAGGGAAACAGATTATCGATGAGGAGCCTAATGCCATCGTTGCCACCATGAAGAACCAGAACGAGGAACCCGAAGATCCAGAGGAGGAGGAGCGTCTCTTCCACTCCCAGATGTGGGTAAAGGGCTCCCTGCTATAGTCCCTTGTCGACACTAGAATAAAAAAAAACCTCATTTTAGCAGAGGCCGTGAAGCAGCGGGGCTTACTGACCACAACCATCAACAACCGTACACCATTGGGTGGCTTCACCAAGAACGGGATCTTCGCGTGAGCCAACAGTGTCGCCTTCTGTTACACCAAAAATTGTCACCATGACTTTCTACAGTTTGTGTGAATCCATTACCACTCATACATACCTCCTTTGCAAGTCTTAAGCCTCAGCTCTTCATGTCAAGCCTTGAAAATGGGAGAAAGACCTTAAAAATATCTCAAATCCTGGTTTCACACTTTCTCCTAGCATTTCTTGCGGTACCGCACCCAACGGTCATGTCCTCTGTGAACCTGACCACTCTATTTGTTAAGTGATGGGTGAAAACCCCTGTAAAAGTTTAAAAGGCGTGAGTTCACTCTTAAAAACTCACCTTGGTTCACTTCTGGACGCTTCTAGAAGGAATATTACACTGGCAAGTCCGCTCCACCTTGGTTCATCCATTCCATAACTAAGGGAGATAACTCCATGATATGAGGTGCTTATCCCATTGAAGTAGGAACTTATCCCTTCAATGGTGGACCTGCAACTTCATCCATTTGCACTATAAATTCATGCATTGGGCTGGTTGTAGGAGAGGTTGAAAGCTGAAGATTCTTGAGGGTAAATGCTGTTGGAAATTAGACTTCCTTTT
>APFE031642683.1:79839-119276 GCA_000404065.3 Pinus taeda
ATTCGCCCGCAGGTACATGACATTTTGGAGAAATCAAATGCCAAGTACAAGCAGTGACAATATCAACATTGGGTGCCACATAAGTTTAAGGTGGGCGACAAAGTCTGGTTGCATTTACAAAAGGAACACCTTACTAGAGCCTATCAGAAACTCAGACCACTCCGATATGGTCCTTACACCATTACCAAGGCTATGGGAAACAATGCATTTGAGCTCAGCATTCCCCCATTCCTTGGCCTGCACCTAGTGTTCAATGTGGACCACCTTTGGCCATACTTTCCACTATTACTAGACACATCTGACATTGCAGAACAACTCACACCCACAGAGTTAAATCCAGATTGCATGGAACAAGTTGCAACTGATCGGATCATGGACACACAGATCAATCACACTCGCCAGCAAAATATCCAACTGTATCAAGTTGTCAAAGTAGGCCAACTCCTTCACTAGGGCAAGTGGCTCACTAGGGACCAAGTTCAGCAGAAGTTTCCTCATCTCATGGAGGAACTCAACGCAATGGGGACCATTGCTTACTAAAGGGGGAGGAATGATCCAGGTGGATATTGGTGACTACTCGCCAAGTCCACTTGGACCCCCACCATTGTTTCTTTCAACGTTTCAGTTTTCTTAATTGTATCACAATTTACTATTTTTAGCAGTTTTTCGAGTCCTGAACTTCTAGAGCCGTTTTGAGGCCTTAAACAACATTTTTTGGGAAAACTGGGAGCAACATGGGTTCTGAACCGAGTGAGTCCATGGACCGATGTTACTCTTCCCAAAGTTGTAGTTTTCGGATAGATCTTTCTTACAAGATATTGTGCACGTCAAACAGAGATCGCATGCCAATGTTACGACCCTGAGAAGTTGATGTAACAATTTACCAAAACAGGGCCCACAGTTTGGCGTTTTATCTTCCAAGGTTAGGTTTTTTGATGTTTAAGGTTTTCCATTATTTCTCAACAATAAATAGGCCTTCGAGCCTCATTGTAACACAGTTGAGAGGCATGTAGCCACCACGTCTCTTCTCAGAGATAAGCTACCATCGCCCTAGCTGGTTTATTTCCATTTCTATTTGTAAACATATTTCAGTATTTTACATTAATGAAATGAGGTATTATTTCTGCTGTATCTTTGTGTATACAATTATCTCTATATTTTGTTACATTCCTGTTTAAATCCGGATCAATATATATAGAGTCAACATAAGTCCTAAATTATACTTCTCTAACAAACGGGAACAAAGTTTACTTGAAAACAAGGGAAAATCTCTAAAATCTACTTGTCCTTAGTAGAGTGGCCATGACAAACAATAATGAACACGAGGAAAAGGTAGTCTACCCTAGCCAAAACTCCATATTTATTCACCTCCATCATTGGATCGCCTTTTTCCATATCAGTGAGCCGAACTTAATGACCACATGGTAGATTATTTGTGGAACAGCGCGTAGTTGATCACATGGCAATGTCATGTGACAAGTTAGAACACACCAAAGTTTATTAAAGTCTAACTGCCAAATGTAAACATGAAGTAATAAATAGATGAGCAAAAAATAGAAGGATAATTTATCGAGCAACTCTTTGGGCGCAAGATTATTATACCATTTAATTTTTTTTTTAAACAAGTAAAAACAAGGGAGCCACTGCCGTGGCTGTAGTCCCTGCCGGGGTTTGCCATAATGCTTTGTGCAACTTGTCTTGTAGCATGCAGAAATACAAAGACAATCAGAAGATGCTACATGCACAATGTCTTGTAACATGCAGAAATACAAAGACAATCAGAAGAGTTGTTCGGAGATGGCTACATCCATCCCTCTTCATCTCCCTGTGGCTCTCCAGTGATTTTGCAACCTTGAAAGGATCGTTGATGGTGCCTGTATTAAGGATTGGGCATGAAATTGAGCCAATACAATTCTCTTACAAGCTTACAGAAAAATTATTTTGACTAGCATATCGGTGTAGGATACAATCTCAAAATTGATGGAAGGTGTTATCCTGCAACACGATCCGATAGATCATTGAATGAAGGGTTCCGAGTGAGGTTGCTATATGAATGTTTTGTCTTGCCGTCGAAGCTCTGCCACTTCTTGAAAATACACTTCGACCTCAAAAACGAAGAAAAAAAATGTGATCATTGCCCTTTCCACCACTGGGTGACGAGGGCGATTTGGATGCAAAATCTATTAGGCTTTAAACTCAAGGACAGGAAAGCCAAACCGGGAAAAAAGTGAGATGGTTCAAAATATGTGGCAACGGTAGAAATTAGTAAATATATGATGGTTTTAATTTGTTGCCAACGAAAAGGTCATGACTTAAAATCCATTTTATGAACTTTATATATTGATTCCTTTGAAATTTAATACCGACTTTTAGGAATCAGATGGATAAACACATTGGAATCTCTAACACAAATTTATTGATTCCTCTGAAATTTAATACCGACTTTTAGGAATCTCGAACACAAATTTATCAAGACAAACATACCCATAAGAATCAAAATTGATTATGTCGTGAAATGATGACTGTAATTCGATCTAGTTGCTCAAATCTCGAAGACAGTCTGAGTAAACACAAATTCTAAGAGAATAAAAATCGATTTAGTTACTTACAGGATCACTGGCAACGAGCTTGGCCATGTGATCTGAGATTTGCAAAGCAAATCTTAATAATTGAAATAAAATAAAATATTAAATATTAATAATTGAAATAAAATATAAAAAAGGTAAAAGAGTAAAAAAAATTTGGGTAGCATGCCTCGCATGCATGCACCACGTGTGCACTCCACCTGGCGTTTTGCTCAATACAACAATTGCTGTGTCGATCCCACAACTTCTCTGATCCTCTACCTGGCGTTCATTCACACATCGTAGTGTAAAATCTGAAAGTTCATTCGCACACCGCAGTGTTAAATCTGAAAGTTCATCCGCACGGAGCAATGTTAAAATGTAGGCGGGTCCTAAATCTGAAAGTGCCTCCACACAGAGCAGTGTTAAAATGCTGGTGGGTCCTAAATCTGAAAGGTCATCCACAAAAAAATGGATATTAGATTCATTCATGCAAGACTTCTTATCCATCTTTACTACAGGCTCTTACCCCCGTACTCAACACCAAAACCTCCTCAATAATCAGTACAAACTTACCAATTACTTATTTTTTCCTGATTTAAATATAGTATATATATATATTATATATATATATTATATATATATCTAATATATATATAATATATATATATATACCCTTTATCATCATGCTTTGAAATGGATTTCATTAATGTTAATAGTTAATCTTGTCTGCATTTGACGTTTCTAAGAAAAGTTTACCCAACGCTTTTGAAGACTGGATTAATTAATTTTATGTTCATGCAATGATCAGGACTTTAGTTCGGATTGATGGTTAGCGCAGGCCGTTATTGGAAACCCTGTGCCATTTAATTATGACCGGTTTTAATTATTTTAACAAATAATACTTAGAGATTAGATTTAAAAAGATGAAAGGCTTATAAGATTGATTAGAAATGTTATGCCTCTTAATTATTATAGCTTTTAATTAAAAGTATTTTAACAAGTAATACTTAAAAAGATCAAAGGCCTATGAGAAACGTTGTCATTTAATTATGATAGTTTATAATTTAAAATTATATTAACAATACAGAAAATTAATAATCTACAATTACATTTAACAGATATAAAAGGAAGCCATCCGAGACAGAAGCTTTACACAAAACAACACCAATAAAATGTTCAATGTATGAAATTAATTTGACAATAAATGTTCTAGAGTTAGACTCTTATTGGAGGTCGAAGAGTTACATCTAATAAATATAAAAGGCTTCCGAGAATGAAGCTTTAAATAACGCTAAGGGACGTACTAAAAACGGCAGCATTATGTTCATGGTGTTTATCAATATTTATTCTTATCACCACATCTTACCATATAATACCCACTTATCAAACTGCAATTGGGATAATAAGAGATGGCCTGTGAATTTTTTATTCTATATTACACTGGTGGGGTGGCTACGCAACGATTTCGAGTTTTTCAAACCAAAACCACCCGCTGCTAGAAGGTACTGGTGATACGCCGTAACAACCGCAACTCCAATCAGCGAACCAACACAGAATATCCACTGATGCATTCAATACATTAAACGATAAGTCATCATCGAATTTCATTTCTATTAATATAAATATCATCTTTGAAGTTATTTAGATCAGTAAAATTCAATGCTTCCAAACAGAGAATTATAGATATTATTCTTACCAAGTCGTCCCAAGATTTTTGATTGCCGTATATGACAGCGGGCCCAAAGCTCCTGGCAGGGTTGATGCCTGTGCCTGTGATAGGAATGGTTGCCAAATGGACCAAGAATACCGCTAACTCAATTGGAATCGGAGCCGAAACCTGCATTAACCACTTGTTATATTAGTAAATTTCCATCAATGAATGAATATTTCGTAACACCAAGCTTCATATATATATATAGACATAGATTTTCAAGGATGGAATATGATTTGTATTATGTACAGGGATGTGAGAGTGGTGGGCTTTGCGCTTGGGATCTGCAGCAGAGAAGACAGTGTAAACCAAGACGAACGTGCCAATGATCTCCGCGAAAAGGGCCGTTCCCTTGAAATAACTGGTAGATACAGAGTTGGATCCTCCTTCGGTGGAGGCAAAAAAGGTCCCCTGCGTGCCCCTCACAAGGGCAGTTCCGCAGAGGGCACCCAGGCATTGAGCTACAATGTACACTAGGGCGCGAGGAAGAGAGACCTTGTGGGCAAGAAACAGTGCAAACGTGGGTTCAAAATCTGAAGCGCTTTGTGGAAGATCCGGCAAACGTCCATTAAAAGAGAATTCTGCACCCATATGCAAACATCTGCCTTGCATGCAGGACACGCAGAACAATACCAAAAACTTAGGACAAACTAAGTTGTGTTTAAAATGTTGGCATATCAACCGTATTTTGCATCGAACAACGTGAAGGCTGCAATAAGACCCCAATTATTTTCCGAACCAAAACTTTGGTTAAAAGTTTGTTGAATCAAAATTCTGAGCATTAAAGTTAGGTTAAAATGCCAAAACACTGAAAATAAAACGGTCAAACTATGAATTAATGCTCGGTCAGCGATCGATCGATCGCTAATAGTCCCAGGGAGAGACTAATAAGAATCAACCATTTTTTGACATCTTATTTTCTCTGAACACTTTTACTGAACATCTTGACGAATTGTGACGTTTTCAATTTTGATCCTTGTTTCTAACATGCTGAAACAATGACGTTCTGAATTTTGGTCCTTCTTTCTAACATGCTGAAACACTGAGCTGTCGGAGCTCGAGGAAATCCCTGTCATCAATAGGGAAAGGAAAAAAACAAATGAAGAAACAATTTTCAAATTAATGTACCTTCGTCGTTTAGCGTTCTCCTCTTCATCTCTGGCCAATGCAACTCGTTGCAGTAAAACAATTGGATTTACCAGCCAAATAAATCTGCGGATTTCATGCTTTTATTTTGTTTAAAAACTATTTTAAAGTTTTTACGTTAAAGGGTTGTAATTATTATTATTTAATATTTTCTAAAGGAGTTGTCTATAATGCGACTTTTTGAGATTCCGGTGACGGAATCCGGTGGAAAAAATGAGGTTAAATCTTGATTTTTAAGCAGTTAGAATGGGTTTTTAACTGCATATTTGGATTCAGCGTCCTGAAAAACCCCTGGGAGCCATTGATTGTGCAGAAACTAGCTATCAAACTTGGGATTACAATGAATTGCTGCCGGATTTTGACCGGAGAAATCCGCCGGAAAGGATTTCAAAAAGTCGCGTTATAGACTACTGCTTTTCTAAATTGTTAATAATTAGGTTTTTAATTTTTTGTTTTAAAATTATTTTCGTTTGCCTAATAATTTTTAGGATTTAAAGAAACATGCTAACAACTTAGGAACCAAAGGTATACAAAACTAATTTGAAAAAAAATGAGTTTACTGGGTATTTTGATACTTCGTGTGAAATGCTTATTATATTAATTGTTTTTTTGTTTGTTGGTTGGAAATTGAATTATTAAATTGATGGGTAGTTTGTTAACCGATTTTATTACATGGATGTGTTAATTCAAAATTTTTTGTTGGAATTTTGATCATATAATTTTAGGTAAGATTATTATTTTTCATTATTTAAAATGCATTTTTGAATATATAATGGATTAACATCCTCAAAAACTCAAAATCTTCAAACATCTCAATTATATAGAATACACAAATCAAATGTGTGGTTTTAACAATTTTTTTTTTTTAATTTTAGACAAAATTACCAAAAATAGATGGAAAGAAAAAATAATGCAAAGAAATTAGACCACTTTAGTCACTCTTGTTATTTATATGGATGTGAGGTTTGGGGTTGCAGCTTCTCTAAAGAATCCTGGAGAAAGATTGAGCAAATCCAAAAGCATTTTATAATATATAACCTCAAAATTAAAAGCAATACACCCTATCCTATTCTCCTATAGAAGTGGGTCTTTCCCCTATCGAGACGCTACCTAGGACTAGGCTTGTACAAGCACAAACTCAATAACATAGGAGACTATAGACCTCCTAAGCTAGCTTTAAATTCTAGCCAAAACCACTTAAGACTCAAACTAGGTTGGTATAAATATAGCATGACTTGGTTAAACCATTGGGAAATTGACAAGAATGTTGCATTGCAAAACATTAATAACATTAAAAATATTGTTACTTCTAAGTTCAAAGAAAAAATGTGGTGTGAAAAAAAGATTTTGCAACTGAAAGAAAATTAAGATATTATAAGGAGGTTATCAACCCCACCCTAGAAGATCAAAAGTATCTCTCTATTTTAACTAGTCCAAAAAAGAAAATTAATATAGTCAAGATTAGAACGAATTCTCATGAGCTCCATAGTGAAATGGGTCGTTAGGCACTTCCTGAAACACCATGGATGAAAAAGATCTACCATCTGTGTGAGAATATGAACATAGAGGATGAAGATCACTTCCTCTTAGAATGCCCTGCCTACAACCACATTAAGTCTCCTTCCTCTACCCAGCAAAATAAGCAACACCTCCATCAGCAATTTTTACACTGAAATGAATGCAGAAAACAGAAAAATGTTAAAAGATATGAGTCCAAATTAACATTAGATATGAACCTAAATCAAAACCATATAATGTAGCCAAGCGAGAAGAAATGTTCCACCGGTCGGCTATGAATTCCAATATCTGCCAACCGCATTTTGGGTTGGACCAAATCTGTCTAATAGTCATTAAAAAATATGATCAAATGCAATAGATTGGCCACATATGTCATAACAAGACTCTTTTTTGGCTGTTACGGGAGAGATTTGATTTTTACAGCGAGTTAAGAATAAATTTCATGGGTGTAAAGATACAGGTAGTTTCTAAGTTTCTGATTTATGATAACTCATGGCATTATTTATCATTATTTATACGGAATATAATTTATTTAAAAATACAATTTAAAATAATAAAAATTATAATTTAACTAATAATTATATTATAATATTTTAATAAAAACAATTAACCATAGAATATTATTTTTTAAACAAATCTCACATGTTTTCATGAGTAGTTAGTTGACAAATCTTTATCAATTTTTGATAACTTACTTGAAAATATGACGGGATTGCGTCTTTCACGGTGGAATGAGTAGGAGGTATTTAAATTGTGACTTAGATATTTTGAAAAAATAATCAGGCATATTTTTTGAAAATGTCTAGAATTCATTAAAGATTTGCTGAAATCTTAAGTTTTGAGTTATGAATTTTCCATAATCTGAATATCCTAAATATTTTTAAGAATGTGGATTTCATGTCTGCAATCAAGAATCTAATTTAAATAATAAAAATTCAAATTTAACTAAAAAAATAAAAAACTCCATGTAAGAATGGTTGATATTTATATTAGTGCTAAGTAACCCTTCTTTATGTTGATAGGTATATATAATTTGGAACGGAAAGGAAGTGTTTTTTTATTCAATATTAAATATGTAGTATTGCTATATTTTCTTATTTATGTTGATGGGTATGTATAGTTTGAAATTGGAAAAGTTATTAGATTTAATAATTGTTCTTCATGGTTACTGTTCCAAGACATGTATGATAGTTAATACCAACAATACTAAAGTCATGATAATTAAATTCAAAAACATTAACCATGGTAATTTAGTTTATGATAATAATTATTTAGAGTGGTTGTCTTTATACAAATGTTTAGGTATTGATATTCATCATCCACTCAACTAGAATTATAGCATTGAGAAAATGATTAATGGAGGTTAGAAAATTTATTATGAGTTTGATGTTTCTCTTTGAGACTGGCTTCACCCCTGTTATTTTATATGGATCTGAGGTTTGGGGTTGCAATATATCTAGAGAGTCATGGAGAAAGATTGAGATGATTCAAAAATAATTTATAACCTACAACCTCAAGATTAAAGGAAATATTCCCTATTCTATCCTCTTGATCGAAGCTAGTCTTTCCCCCATTGAAAACACGACTATGTTTAAGTATTTGATGTATAAGAAGAACCTTTATAGCATCGAAATCAAGAGGATTCCCAAAATTACTTCTAACTCTAGCCAAAATCCTCACCTTAGCCTTAAGCATGTATGGCGTAAGAATGCTTAGTCTTGGCTCAAGCACTACGGGATAAAGGCATTAGAATGCTTAGTCTTGGCTCAAGCACTACGGGATAAAGGAAGAGATCATTACGGGAATAAGGATATTATCAAAAACACTATTACCTCCAAATTTAAGAATAAATTGTGGGATGATAAGGAATTGGAGGGAAAAAGGAAGCTAAAGTATTATAAGGTGGTGATCAACCCCACCCTCACTAATTAAGTAGGTGATCAACCCCACACTTGCTAACCAAATTATCTCTCTATCTTGACTAGTACGGATAAAAAAATGAACATTGCAAGTATAAGAACTAATTCTTCTTTTGACTAGTATGAATAAAAAAATGAACATTGTAAGTATAAGAACTAATTCTCATGAGCTTCGAAGAATACGGGTAGTGGTCTATTCCCAAAATTGCATGGGAAGAAAGAATATGTCACCTTTGCAATACTATGGTGGAAGATGAAAAACATTTTATTTGACTCTTAGTCACTTCCACTCTCATTTTCAAAACATTTGGCACAAATCCAATCTTCTTGATTTGTTAAGTCAGCCTCATTATAGTGATCTTGAAACACTTATTTCCTTTATCATTAAAATAAAATTTTAAAAATTCGTAATTAATTTCTTCTTCCTAAACAAATAAACATTTATCATCATGATCTTGGCCATCCTTTTAATTTTTAAAATCAACATCAAAATTACATAAATTTACCATCAGCTCAAATACACAAATTGCCACTTTAGGCCGAAGACCAAATTGAATAGGAACGAACACGCAAGGGTAGCCACTCTACTGCTGAAGGCCAAATCGAAAATAAACCAACACTACCAGAATACATAGTGAAGCCACTTCGTCGCATGTAGGGAATACAGAGATAAGAGATTGCCTTAATTTACGGGGCTTTTAACATGCGGAAGCACTGACCTCTTGACCTGAGGAGATCCCCATGATCAACCAGGGATGCAAAAAATAAGGTCGTGGATGTGGTGTAGTGGTAAAGTTGGCCTCGTCATGACGGACCAGTCTTGTGTTCGATCCCGAGCAAAGTCGTAGCTCGTCATGCGAGTAGTTAGTCTAAACCGGGCCAAGCCCACTACCTTTTAAGGTCGTGGAGGCAGCGTAGTGGTAAAGTTGGCCTCGTCATGACAGACCGGTCTTATGTTTGATCCTGAGCAAGGTCGTAGGTCGTAGGTCGTCGTGCAAGTAGTAACTGAATCGAGCCAAGCCCACTACTTTTATACAGTGATATGGGGTTTAACGGTGAGTTTCGCTGGGTGAAACCCACGAGATGAGGGTTCAAATCTCATTGAGTATATATATGACTTGTTGTGTCTTGGCTAGAAAAGTAGGCGACCCTATAGCGGACATCTCACCTCTTGTTGAGGCATAAGTTTCCTGCTATTGGGCGGCATGTAGGCGGTTGCATGTAGCCTAGGTTTATAGTGGAGATTTGATCTTGGGTCCGTTCATGATAACTCTCACAAGTTACCAATTATCCTAGATTAAAAAAACAAGGGATGGAAAAAATAAATAAATGAAAACACAATTTTCAAATTAAAGTACCTTTGTCACTTCGCATCACACAGGCCTCGCCTTCAACTCTGGAATGCGGTTAAGCAACGGGATTTATCAGTCTGTTTCCAGCCGATTTCATGCTTTTATTTTATTAAATACTGTTCTAGTTTTTGACATTATATGGTGTATTTATTATTATTATATTTAATATATATATATAATATATATAATATATATATATAATATATATATATATATATATATATAACATTATTAATAATTAAATTTTGGTTTTTTATTGGAGTAGGAAAACAATTTTATGTTTGTTAAGTGTTTATGTTTTTTGAACTTGAGTAAATAGGTTAGGGATGGAATTTGGTATAGTTTGGAATTTGGCATGAGTGAAAGTGTGTGGTTTTTTTGAATAGCATTAGTCTATAATAACTAGAATTGATTATTTTTACTATTAGTTTGACCACTTAATTAGGATAGCTTTTCACATTGTTTAAAAAAAATATGAAAACAATTTGAAAAAGAAAAAATAGTTCTCTAGTTGTTTTGACAGTTAAATTGAAATTGTTATTATATTATGTTTTTTTTGCTTTTTTTTTGTTTGGTAAAAATTAAATTATTAAATTGAGGACCACTTTGTCAACCATTTTAATTATGGGGTAGTTTAACTTATAGATGAAATAACATTTTTCACTGGAATTCACCAAAATTGGGCAATACAATTTCAAAAAAAATTGTTGCTTAAAATACAATTTTGGATGCATAAATG
The DNA here is from genome assembly GCA_000404065.3 of Pinus taeda. Classification (NCBI taxonomy): domain Eukaryota; kingdom Viridiplantae; phylum Streptophyta; class Pinopsida; order Pinales; family Pinaceae; genus Pinus; species Pinus taeda. The sequence goes on from APFE031642683.1 coordinate 90,792, forward strand.
TATTCAGCACCTGAAAAACCTAGAACTCTTATTATGCATTCAAAACTGTATTTTAAAAAACAAAAAATCTTGGAATTGTATGACTAGATTTTGGTGAATACCAGTGAAAAAGGCCATTTAGTCTAGTATTATGCATTCAAAATTGTATTTTAAACAACTAAAAATCTTGTTTGCCCGGAGTAGCTCAAGTGGCCATGGCCGTGGAATGAAGTTTCACCGAACCAAAGATCTTGAATTCGAATCTTGTACCACCCTCCCCACATGTAAAATCGAAAATGAAAAAATCCTTCCAAACTAGTTATGTTAGCTTGGTATCTTTTATTTAGAATTTTTGTCCTAAAATTTTGAATTATATTACGATTTTTCATTATTTAAAATACATTTTTTATTATATAATAGATTAAACACCCTTAAAATTTTAAATATCTTAATCAATGTATGATACACAACTTGTAATTTTATAAATTTTTCTTTAAATTTTAACAAAATTAACCCCTAAAAATATAGAAAAAATAATGCAAAGAATTAAGCATTTGATTTAAATAATTTTTCTTTTTAATATTTATATTTTTTTAGTTTCTCAAAAATTATAATATTATTACTTAATAATTATAATTATTTAAATATATTTAAAATTAGCCATTACCTTTTATTATTAATTACTTAAACGCATTTAAAATTAGAATCAACTAAAATTTAAAAATATAAAATTATGAGAAGTTTCACTTCCAAAATAATTCCAAAACGACATGCTGACGAAGAAGGGACTGCAATATTTTCCCGGAGTGGCAACGTAGCGCGTCCCCACTTGTCCCCGCGTATACACTGTACAGAATCCATCCGCCTCCATCCGCAGACTTCCGTCCTCTGCCCAACAAAATAAGCAACACCTCCATCGGGAATTTTCACGCTGAAGTGAACGCAGGGAACAGAAGAATGTTAACAGATATTAGTCCAAGAGCACAGAAAAAGGAAACGCGATTGACGGCTGTACCAATCTTGGGGGACCTGAGAGGCCAGGCCAACGTCGGATTACATGTAATTCTTTTGGATTTTAGATACGAGTCAGCCACGAATCTAGAGAAAGTTTAAGGGAGAGTTTTCTAGTGTTGTGCAGGGATTAATACTAGTTATAGCACTGGTCTCACATATCTATCAAAAAATATTCATAAATCATCAAAAATGTGTACCTAAATACTTTATATCAAATTATATAATTTAGTTTAAAATGGGCCCACATATTGATTGGGCCAACAAGTATCAAATGCCAAACCTTAACATCACATATTGACAAGACATAATGTCCCAAATATTTCCAGCGCTGAATTACCAAATAAGGCAAAATGCACTACAAAACATTCCATTGAATTTTATTCAGATTACACCTATCTCATCAAAGAGTCACCTACAAATTTCCATTGGAGCATCACATCCCATTGTAAAGTAATACCTGCACAAGAATAGGTGAAATGCGTATCAGCCATATGTACATGTGTATTTTACCATTCAACTTATTAAAGACAATAAATAACAACATTCCATTTAGGATTAAAGACAATAAATGACAACATTCAATTCTCAACATTCTCAATAAATGTCACCAACACACCAGACTTTTCAATTCATGAATTAAAAACAAGAAGCACATGGATTAGCCTTCAAAGATTATCAAACATTTGATCATGTAAAAATCAATCCAGGCCACACATTTGAATTTGGAAGATGGCAATCTATGCCAAACTTTCCTACCAATTAAATTCTATATGAAAAAACTATAAAACATCAACTCTTACTCATTTTCATTTTAGACATTCATTCTACTCATCAGCTATTGGAGATATGCAATCAAAGTGTTTAGATACTATTACATTCATTCTATTCAGAAGTTTCAAAAGTTGTTGGAAACATACAAACTGAGTGTGTGCATAGTGTTAGATTCATTCTATTCATCAGTGGCTGGAGACATACAAGTATGTTTTTGTTGAATAATGAATGATGTTATTTGTGTTGAGAAACAAAGGTAAATTAAGGCCATTACAACCAATTTCATTGCCACTATAGCCTCAAATATGATCCTGTAACTCAATATCAGACTACTATAATAGCAAAGAATATCCTTTCAAAGAGCAAAGACAAATAGCTTCAATTACTAAATCCATTACAACCAATTTAATTACCGATTTACTAATGCCATTATAATGTACCTCAAATATGATCCTGCAACTCAATATCATACTACTATAATAGCAAAGAATATCCTTTCAAAGAGCAAAGACAAATAGCCTCAGGCTCTAAAGCCATTACAACCAATTTCATCACTGATTTACTGATGTCGAAACCAATTTCATTGCCACACCCTTAGGGACAATACACACTTAACTTTAGGGACAATATATACTGTAGTGATTTTGATTGCAATTTTTTATCCTTGCTTTTGAGAGGCTCTATGTATAAATTTGGGTACATTGTGGTTGACCAAATGGATAGTTTCATAATGAGGCATATATGTTAGACCTTTATGATCATGCCAATAGAGTTATTTTGCCTAGTCATTAGCATCCCTCCATCTAATTTTGTGCTATTGTTATTTTTGTAGATTTAACATTTCAGAATATGATATTATGACATCCTAAATTAAATTTGGCTGACCTATGGTACAACAATATATGCACCAGGTTTGATAAATAAACTAAATTGTCCAATTTTCCTATGAATAAGCCATTTTTCAAATATAGGTCTAGGTGTTTGAAAAGGAGATGTGTTTTCTTTCACTTTGTAAAATGTCAACAAGTTAACAAAGCATCAAATGAAGGAATGATTTTTCAAATCTAACGCTCATGTAATTCTCTGTAATATCTGAATTACTGATAAAAATACAATTATTGTCTCACACAAAGTTTACCTTCATGTGTGGGTCTCCATTATGATTTCTATTAGCAATAAAACATAAAGGAGATTTGGAAAACTCAAGAACCCAACATGGTACAAGGTAGAACTCCTAAGCAATGGATATATTTTAAATGCTCAACAATGACCTTTAGATGTGTTAAATGAATCACTAAAATTGTGTTGATAGATCATAATCAAGCCAACTTCAATTCTGTATGTAACCCCTTTGAAGGCTACATCATCATCAATTGGTCCAAAGGTGTAGTTCTCTCTCTCCACACAAAGTGGGAATGTGCTAAGAAAAGCAGCATTGAGCTATGGATGCACACATGAATTTGGGAGCTCACATACAAAGGTACAAACCAAGTCAAGTCATGTCAAAAGATAGCCAAATCAACATAATAGTGCCTCTCATTGAGTTAACATAAGCTTCTTTTGCATTAGAAAGAAGGGCTCTGGTTTCTTGCAAATTAGAAATCACTTTGCAACCAATGTTGTAGTTGGTTGTGTGATTCATTTTCCAGCTAGTACTATTTTGTATTTGTTGCACTCAATAACATTGTATTTGCTTATTTGGGGTAGCCAGTTATTACTGGACACTTAAAACATCAATTATTGAGCAACATAAAGGCTTGAAATTTGAACATGAAAAGGTGCAAGATGAGATAGTTTGGTTAGTGTCTCCCTTCTTTTTGGCCCGAGCCTAGCATTTTCTCCAATAATAAACTCCAAAACCATGAAATGTCAGAGCTGGAGTCGCTGCTTACTGAATTAAGTGCTTGGTAGAGTAGCTACTACTATTAGGACTTCTTATCAGCATAAGCAAGACCATATCACTTCGTCCCTCACCTTCCCCTTAAGTGTTTCTTTACTAACTCTTTAAAGCCATGTTAGCCTTAGACCACTGAATGAATCCCTTAAAAGATACCACTTGACCCTTTTCTCAAGATAGAATCATGTTAAACAACAAACATTCTTAAACTTGTTCTTGGTTTCATTGAAGAAAGACATGCCAGTTCCCAAAAAGACATGCGAGTTACCAAAAGAAATAGGAATAACTCTTCCTAAAAAACCCATATTTTCACCAACTATGAATAAAATGAATGCCAAGAACAATCATTTTAGGACACAACAAAATAGTCTGGTTAAAGAAAGTGTGTTATGTCAAACATGTTATAAAATTAAAAAGGAATAACTCTTCCTGATAACTCATAAAAATCATCTAAGAATCAAATAAATAACTTTAAACCCTTCCAATAATGATTTTCAGATTCGAGATGTATTCAAATACAATATATAGATAAAGCACTGATTGTTGTTTCTCATTGATTGCAAAGGCCAATGAATTTCTTTCTTTTCTAATATAGTTTTTTAAAATCAGAATATGGTGTTCACTTTGCAGGTTGTTGCAGCCATGCCAAGAGTTTCTATTGCAGATCATATAAGGAACATGAGGAGGCGAGGGGTGAGGGGGGCCCAACTGCGGTCCACTTCATTAGATGAGGATAGGGGGGTGATGTGAATGATCACAATGTACCCAGTAATGTCGTTGAAAAGGACATTGTGGTTGCAGATCATGATATCCCACCATCAACCACAGAGCTACCTTCAACCATAGTGCAAGGTGCAAGTTCAAGAAAGAAAATTAGTGCCATTAGAGGTTGGAAAAAGCAAGACATGCATGCTGCAATTGATGACATCAATTTTAATGGACATTCAATCCGTGCCTCTACAAAAAACATGGTATTGCTGTCTCGAACATACATTATTGGATAAATGGGTTGACTAATATGAAGCGTAGAGGGCCTGTTACAGTTATGGCTGAAGAGGAGGAGGTCGAGGTGGTTGAGTGGTGTAAGGAGATGGCTCAATTGGGACATGGGTTAGATATTATACAACTTAAATCCACAGTAGCTCAAATCTGTTAGCGGAGGCCAAACCCCTTCAAAGATGGGTTTCCTGGTAAATCATGGTGGAGTGGATTTAAAAAAGGCATCCAGATCTTGTGCTACGTACAACTGAGGGCCTTGACAGAGATAGGGCTTTAAACCTACACCTTGCAATTGTGTCCAAGTTCTACAACACTCTTTCTGCTGCATATGAGCAACATTCATATGCCCTAGACCATATATGGATCTCTGATGAAACAGGCTTACAGGCAGGAAGGAATTGTGATATGCGGGTAATTTCCAAAAGAGAGAGTAGAAATGTGCCTAAGAGTAGGGAGTGGACCACTATACTTTCTTGTCTCAATGCAATTGGTTCTTCAATCCTAGGATTTTACCTATACAAAGGTAAAACACAACTAAAAAACTATATACAGAACTGTGAACTAGGTGCATGCATGGTAGCATATCCCCATGTATGGATGACAAAGGAACTATTCCTGAATTGGCTTTGTCATTTTGCTGCATCTGTACCAGGTGGTGTCTTACCTGAAAACAGACACCTATTGAATCTAGATGGCCATGGAAGCCACATGGATTTGCAGACAATTGAGGAGGCCAACAATTTTGGCATTGACCTGTTAACATTACCGACTCATACCACTCGCAGATTGCAACGCTTTGATGTCAGCGTGTTTGGGCCTTTCAAGAATTATTTCAGGATCGAGCGAGCTTTGTGGATGTCAAATAATCTAGGGGTGGAAGTTAAGAGGTTTGAGCTAGTTGAGCTTGCAAGTAAAGCATTAAAAAGGGCTCTCACACCTTCTAATATCAAGGCTGGATTTAGGAGGACTCATATATGGCCACTTAATTTTGATGCTCTCGTGCATGATACTTGTTGTAGCCAAGTATTTTATGTGGAAGGTCAAGAAGCAGAGAACTTACAAGACTATGTTGATGCCCAAGAAGATGTTGCTGTTGCTGAAGGTATAATGTCCCTTTATGAAGGGCACTTATGTGGCGATGATGATGAACATGTGAATGAGACACAATTCAGTCATGAACCAACTGTCAATGTCATGGAGGCTATCACACCTACTGAATCACATGCCAATTCTACATGTGATACTCCATATGAGGCAATTGATGAAGTGAATGAAAATGCAAATTTGATTTCAAATGATAATGCAACAGAATTAAACAATGAACAATTGAGCATGCCAACCCAGGTAAGCCCACCATCATGGTTGGCAGAGGCCATGATGAATATCAAACCACATAATGTGTCTACCACCAATGAGGAAAGCATGGACATGCCTTCACAAACATCAGAGTTGAACACCGAACTTGTTCATTATTTTGTGGACAATAGTTCACTAGAAGAGGAGCATGTTCAGCATGAGGTTCATGAAGAAGATAATGGGGGCCAACTAGCTATACTAGAGGCTGAAATCCAATTGTCATATCCTAGGGAGCAAGGGGAAAATCACAGATTACTTGGTGCATTCCTAAAGCTACTAGTCGAGAGAGTGAAGGCCCCTCATCAAGGCACTCAACTGCAGATTGTCTTCGTTTGGGGAGGAGTTCACAGTTGCTCACATATGAAGATTATATGAATTTATTGTTTGAGTCTGAACATAAAAAAAAAAATGAAATTCAGGAAACTAGAAAGAGAAAGAAGGAGTTGGCCAAGGACAAGAGAGCTGCAAGGATTGCAGCAGTAGAAGCTCAAACAAAGGAAAGGATGGAAAGACAAAAAGAAAGGGAAGATAAGGAACATAAAAAACAATTGGCAAGGCAAGAGAGGGATGCAAGAAAGGTTCAAGAAGTGTTGGAAATAGGAGGAGGGGTGACAAGCATAGAAGTCTATGGTCCAAGCCAGTTTGAGGCAAATAGGATTATGTCCAATACGCGAGACCACATTGCAGAGAACACACCATCATACCGAGAGTTGAATAACATCCAAGTCCCCCGCTATTAACTAGGGGTTCTGCCCACCTCATATACCCCTACTAGTGTAGGTTTAAATCCTAACTGTGTTTATATGACACCTGCACCCAGTGCTGTAGTTTGTAACACAAGTGGACACTTGGGTTACTCAGTTCCTACATTGCTACAAGGAGAAAACTGGAATCAAGGATATGGTAACATTCAAGGACATCCTAATCAACCAATCTTGGGTAGTCCACCATACTTGGGTAAGGTAGGAGACTCAACAATTTTGGGCAATGCAAGAAATGGAGGCCATCAAGCATAGGGGTGGCATGAATTAATTTTTGTAACCGTTATAGCAATGTGAATTTTGTAAGGAAACTTGTCCCACCCATGCAATGACGTGTTGGCTACTTATTAAAACTATTTTGGCAGGTTATATCTGGGTTTAGGGTTTCTATACCCTAATTACGCTGCACATTGTTCATTTACATGTTCATTTCTATTTGGGACCTGTTCATTTATGTTTGGGACCTGTTCTTGTCCGTTCGCTCTGCCGAGTAGTTGAATTTGAATTGGAATTATGATGAAAGTCAACATAATAATCACAATTTTGTAAGGATGCAATATGTTGATTGGTTTCATAGTAGAATCTAAACTATAAACTAAATTGAATTTGAATTGGAATTATGATGTGGAATTATGATGAAAGGCAACATAATAACTCAAGAAAAGAAGTGAACATGAAACAAAAGTAGTTACCAATCAAAGGAAAGATCTGCCTAGGAGCATGTGCTTGAGAAGTGCAATAGGAACCAACCCTTTGTCTGCTCATAGAGGCAGCAAACAAAAGAATCCCTTTGTTCTCACTAAAGGAAATTCAAGAGAAAATAATAGAAAGTAAAGATCAATTTAATATAGTTTGAAATAACATTGCAAAGGAAAAGAAGTAGTAATTTAGAACAACACTCAAACTTGGATATGAGAATTTTGTAAGGATGCAATATGTTGATTGGTTTCATAGTAGAAGCTAAACTATAAACTAAATTGAATTGAATTGGAATTATGATCTGGGATTATGATGAAAGGCAACATAATAACTCAGGAAAAGAAGTGAACATGAAACAAAAGTAGCTACCAATGGAAGGAAAGATCTACCCAGGAGCATGTGCCTGAGAAGTGCAATAAAAACCAACCCTCTATCTGCTCACAGAGGCAATAAACAAAAGAATCCCTTTGTTCTCACTGAAGGAAATTCAAGAGAAAATAATAGAAAGTAAAGATCAATTCATTCCAGTTTGAAACAACATTACAAAGGAAAATAAGTAGTAATTTAGAACAACACTCAAACTTGGATTTGGTTCCATATTAGTGGTATCAGGGCGGTTCCACTCCTCTGGATTTAGAAGCCAAAATGCTCTCATTCTGAAAGTTGTAGCTTGCTGCCATGGCCCTTTAGGTTTCTATATTACCCTTGTTTCTAATCCTTAGAGATCTTTCTTGAAGATCTCTGTAATTTATTTCTCTAGAATAAAGTGCCCACTCTAAATTTGGTATTCTCCTTTAAAGTGCCTTCCCTATATTTAGAACAACACACAAACTTGGATTTGGTTCCATATTAGTCGTATCAGAGCAATTCCACTCCTCTGGATCTAGAAGCCAAAATGCTCTCATTCTGAGAGTCGTAGCTTTCTACCATGGCCCTTTGATGAGTGCATATTTGATGATATTGCATAAGTTAATTGACCTCTAGCATAACGTTCCATTGCAGCTTGTTTGCAGCATGCATACACTGCTCTCTCCCTTCCCCATAACATTGTCCTCTAGCATAATGTATGGCCTACATTGAAAATTGAATAATTGTTGCACTGTGTGAATGTTGTCATACAATGCTCCCTCTCACCTCTGCTCTCATATGTTGCCATAGGCATTGTTTGAACGGCACCATACACTCCATAATCTCCCCCATCCAGGTAGTATGCCAGATCAAAATTGATTGGTCTTCTCAGCCGGAGTAGAAGTTGGCTTTGGGAAAAACGCAATAGAAGCTCGTGGAATCCATCAAGAAGACGAGCATCTGAGGGAGGATTTTCTCTATGAGATTCTAACGCTGGAGCGACTAACTCTCTGGTTGTGTGTGGATATTGTTTGTATTAGAATTTTTCTAATTCGACCTCTAAAAATATGTCTTTGATTCCCTGTGTTGTGCATTGAATACTCTATCTCCTCACCGTTCACTATTTTCTGTGTTGAGGACTGTTTATATTCACCGAAGCATCATTACAAGGTAGGAATTGATACAATGGTGGAGGCTCGTTGCAGGCAGATAGAAAATTCTTGTGGGCTCTTAATATTCACTGAGATTGAGGGAATTGAATATGAACGATGAACTTGTGTTGGTCGCTCTTAGAACTGTGGTGAACGCTGACTACATCAAATTGAAAACTGGAAAAAGATGGTATGTTTAAAAATTCGTTGAAGTTTACAATGTGCTAGTTGTTTTGTTTCAATGACTGAGTTCAAGCCCGAGAAGTACACCACATTGCAGTGAAGCCAATAGATTGAATAAAATGCTAGGTTCCTACATTGGTTGAAGGGAAAACAACTGTCATTGGATTGAATTGACATTGGAACAAAGAGTGAAACACTGATCATTGTTGCATTTTTCATGAATTTTATGAATTATGAATTGATCATTGCTACTTTTGCAATGAACCTGAACCTGAGCTAAATCATTCTTTAAAGATTTGAAGGTCGAAGGAATACAAAACAATGTGTGATCTCCATGCATGAATCCTGGTATTTTGCATTGAAATTTTAAAGGGCCGCATTTGGTATTGGTAAAATTGATTGTGCATTAGCCTTTTTTGAGGACCGCGGATCCATATATATAATCATTGAGGTTTTCAACATGGTACCAGATGTGTCCTGGTCTCAGTTCCCGAGATTGCATTTGATCTGGTAAGCTCATCCCTTTTGACAAGAATCCTAACTGGATTATTCATGAACTTCCTAGTAATCTTCAAAGCTTCAGGAGGCATGGTAGCCGAGAAAACACCGACTTAGAGATTTGACAGTAGAAATTGAAAGATATCATATATCTGGTCCTTAAACCCACATGATAGTATTTCATCTCCTTCATCGAGCACAAACATTGTGCTTGAATCAGGATGCAAGGCACGACGCCGCAAAATGTCATAGACTCTACCTAGCATCCCCACAACAACATGAACACCTATGGATTGGGAGCAAAATATTCCATCCTCTGAACCTGTGATAACTTGGTTTTGTGATGAGTGTGCAACAATACAATGCAAGTAATCTGAATGCATTGAATGATTAAGGGTTTTGAGAGTGAGCACTTCATCATCTACATTGTATGCATATATCTTGTATGGCCAAATCAAGTACTCCAGCGTCTTGTGAGCAAGGTTACAAAGAAGCAAATATCCAGACAATAAATGCAAGAATGTGGCAATAGATTTTATCTAGTTTTGCATTGTATTCTCTATTCGGAAGCTCCCGGTCTATCTATAGGCTTTTTGAATTGAACAAAGTCTTCTTAAATGTAGCAAAGGATCTCTCAATTGTGGAGAGTTCATCAAACCCTCTGAGAGCGATATCATAAATGCTTTCCAAACTAACGTCTGCTACTTTAGTGGATTGAAAAGAATTGATGGCAGCGTGAAAGGCATCTTTTTCAAATCCTCAACTTGCACATGGGTGGAGGCAATAGCTTTAAGTTTTGATTGCAGAGAAGTTTTTGCGAAAAGAATAGCACCCAGATTGTCTCGCATATATAAGAAAAGAAAAAGAAAAAAAGAAAATGGGCGAGTTCAACTCTAATGCGGGGACAATTCTTCTTGAAGATAATTCTCAGATGAATGGGCTACTGATTGCTATTATTAAACTTGCAAATCAGTGGGACGAAATTTATCAAGTTCTGGTGCAGACTTAACAGTGGACAATTTTATGAAGTTTGTTATCATTCCCTTGGCATAGCAGGAAATCATAGGGCTATAGCAGACTCTCTAGAACTTGAATTTGTTATACAAGTGGCTGGGTCATGTTCCTTTTCAATTTGCGCACTGTATTTCTTGAATAGATGACCGTGTAAATCTTGCATCCTTGCTGATATATATTTATGAGTATTCATAATGGAGAAACAAGTATTTTATTTGTTGTAGCATTTGAGTCTCATTGTTTGGGAATGCACAATATACTTTCCTTGTATATGAATTCAACCAACCATCGTTGTGTGTGGATTTGGAGAATAATTTTAGAGTTAAAATCTTGCTTTTGGTTCATTGCTCAACAAATAATATCACTTGATTGTTGTAGTTTTCTGGGAGAACAAACTTTGAGAATACCTTGTAGTGACATTGGTTCATAGTTAGTTTAAAGTGTAAGTTTAACATTGGAGAAAATGGCCAGAATCAGTGAAGTATTAAAGTTCCTCAAAACTCTGATATTGTCTACTACTCATGATACATTAAAAGCCAGCAAAGTTTCTCTCACAGAAATTCAGGTTTGTCTACAAAATGCATAAGAGAAAATTGATTTTTTGCAGCTTGAATCTTAGCTACAGCAAGAAGAATTGAAACAAAGGAGTCATTCTGAACCTGTTTCTGTTTAGAAGATTGAAACAGACTCCCATAAAGCAGCAAGGCTACATGTAGATGCAGAAGTTCAGCTTCCACTTCCCAAGCCCATCATTAAAGCTTGGGAAGAGCTTGTCCACAACAAACACAGAACTGGTCTCGGATATGAGAAGGAATTGTCCTTTCATATTCCAAACTACTCAAAGCCCATTTAGTTTCAGAGTGTTAGATTCATTCATTACAGTTCACCTCCAATTGTTCTAGATTCTAACCCTCTTCCATAGCAACAACAACAACAACAAATTGTGAAATGCCAACACTGTGACTGAGTTGGCCATCTGAATGATCATTGTTTTGATCTTAATCCATGTAAGCACTATCATAAAACCAGTCATTCTTCAAACAGATGCTTCAGAAATAAACCTCCTACAAGAACAAAGATTCATCTTGGATGGATCGCTTCTTGGCAATGGGCATCAAAAACCAAGAAGATATTCCAATCACATGTGAGAACTTGTTCTAGAGTATTGAACAGTCTTGCAGTTGAGTTTTCTCCATCATCTCACATTGTATCTGACAGGGGGGGAAATGATGGTCATCTACAAGCTTTAAAGTCACATCAAGCAAGCCTCAGCCACAACCTGCCACACCAGTTTCAGAGTTGTAGCTAGAGACAAAGATGCCTCTGAGCATGCCTTCATTTGGTAATGACTCTTCAAAGAATCTGGGACACTTCCTCTAGCAAAAGAATTCAACTTCTTGCCAGCTTCGAAGGAATTCCAAGAACAAAATTGGGGACATGTCCTCTAGCAGAAGACTCCAGCTTCTTTCCAGTTTCAGAAGAGTTTCAGGAATTGCATTAAGCATTCTAGAGTTGTTGGTCATCCTTAAACCATCACAGGTTGAGACTTCCCTTTTTAGGTTGAAGTTCTCCCTTTTATGCAGGGTGAGACCTCCCTTTCATGGTTGAAGGTTTCCCTCTTCAAAGAAATACGATCACTTCCTCTAGCAGAAGACTTCAGCTTCTTGTCAGTTTTGGAAGAGTTCCGGGAACTGCACTAAGCGTTCCAATGTTGGTGGTCATCCTTAAACCACTGCCCTTTATACCAACATTTTATAGAGCAATTCAACCTAGTGCTGCCATGCATTTTTTGCACATTTTGTATTATAGCTCTCTTCTTGGACTCATACATAACCCTTCGGATTAAGGGGTGGAAGGTTGGACACCTAATCCTCTACGGGTTAGTGTGGAAGTGGAATAGACTAAGGAAGTCCAAGAGACCTTGGGATGTGGAACCCAATGGTCAAACCATGTACTATAAATGTATATGTTTTGTTAATAAAAAATGTACTCTCATGTTTATCTTTCCTATTTGTCTTTGCCATGTGTGTGTTTAACAATTCCATATAGATGGGGGAATGGTCAAAGATACCCCCAGATCCAACACATTGGCGGTAAATTTTCAGGGAGCCAAGCAAGTCCTCTTTGATGAGAAAATGATCCAATTTCCGACCCAGAGAAACATCACCAATCCTTCTATTATGCCATGTTTGTTGCTTTTTGTTCATGGGAACATCAATCATTTGATGAAGCTCTAGAAGATTCCCATATAGTTAGATAGGGAATCCAACTGAGCATTATGTCCCCAAGATTCCGCATGACCAATTGTGAAGTTGAGATCTCCTCCCATGATAATATTATTGGAATTTGTCAGGTAAAGGTGCATTAAATGGTTCCAGAAATCGACCCTATTAAGATAGAGTGCATAGAAATTGATGATTCTGAAGTTCCTGCCCATATCCGGGGAGTATATATCCATACCAATGAATCCAACACCCCCCCAGGCTGAGATGAAATTGATAGAGAAAGTATTAATCTGAAGAGCTATACGTTTAGATCAACCATTGACATCCAGGGCATGAAAACACCAACCAGGCTTCATTGAGTGTAGAATCTAGGCAATCTTCTCAGCCTTCCCTAGGGTCTCTTGTAAAAAGATGATGTCAATTGACTGCAAATCCAGAAGTCTCTCAAGGGCTAATTTCTTTCCCAGGCTAGCCAAACCTCTACAGTTGAAGGAAAATCACTTCATGGGTGATCTCAGGGAAGGAATTCTTTGCTCTAAGAACCCTATCAATAGTGCATTGTTTCCCCAGCGCCACATCTGCCCCAACAAGGAGAATAACTCTCGAAATTATTGATGGAAGTCCTCGAGGGCTCTTGGTCAATTTAGGAGGGGGAATAAGGCCAATTCAAGAAGGCTCATATGGGATAGAGTACCCAGGAACAAAGATTATATGGATGAGAAAGGAGATAAAGTGGAGGGTGCCAGGGATGATATGGTGGCTACACCGATAACCGAGGGAGGAGTAGTGGAGAAGATAGAGTAAGGTAGGTCTAGTGGGAAAATGAGAGGGGTAGAGGACATGCAAGCAATGGATGCAAATGCAACATGTAATTGTTGTCCAGTGCATGATAACGAAACAAAGAAGGAAAGGGGATAAAGAGTCCCCAATGAGAGAGCAGCTGCTGCAACAGTCTGAGATCTCGTCATGGGCAGAGATGGAGGCTATGGAGAGACAATACTGGCCAGTTGTGTAGTACCTTGATCCATAGCCATCAGACTAGAAGTGCGAGGAGACAATTCACCCACTCGAGATGCCTCAGGATGTGGAGGCTTTGTTCCTTTAGCTGGTCGATATCCCCTACAATCAGATGGTCGATATCCCCTACGCCTGGTTAGGTTAAAAATGCTCCTAATGCTATGCAAGATGCATCCACATGGACATGGAATTTTTTCTTCCAATCGGGGAATACTATAATAGATGTTGTTGCTATATTATCCTTCAAAACATCTAATATTTTCTGGCATTCTCTACTTGAATGCTTTGGTTTTTCTCCTCAAGTTCCTGGAGCAATGCAATTTTCGGTGCTCTCTTCATATTTGAAACAACATCTACTGCAATATTCATCTTATTGCCTGAATCAGAATCCAAGTAAAGAGGTCTATCACCTGCAATCCCAAGAGCCTCAATATTCATCTCATCACCTGAGTCAAATCCTCGGTCAAATGGTCTAACACCTACAAATCATGCAGTTGTGCTCTTCTCCTCATCCTCTGAATATTATTCTTATACTTGTTGCATGGTGGCTACCATCTTATCCTTCTCTTTTATGCCATTCCTCTTTGTCCTCAATTCCGAATGTAGTTTCTAGAAATGCTCCTCATCATGCCCTTCTTTCTAAAAATGAGTGCAATATGGATTTTCTTCATTTTTCCTTGCTTTTGCTGCCTTTTGTGCATAGTTTCTCTGTTAATACTCCCCCTAATTTCAAAGTGGATTCCTTCACACTATCCGCATCAATAGTAGTAAGCTCAAACAATAATAAAGAATGCCTGATATAACTATGTAATGCACCAATATACTTTGTTACAGCCTCAGGTGAATCTAATGGAATGCCTAATTTTAAAGCTTGTTTTCTAAATTCTTATGTAAAACTTTGCACACATTGGTGCTTATCATTCCTCAAATATTTCCATTCCATAAAGTCCTTTTACCAATGAACCTAAAGGATAGAATTGATCTTTCAATGCAGAAAAAAAATTATACCAGGAGGAAAGGATTTTACCCACATTTTTATTACCTTTCTGAAGCTTTCTCTCCCACTGGACAAGAGTGGTGCCACTCAACCAAAGATATTTTAATTTGACCTTGGCTTCATCTTCCTTAATCTACTGTATCTGGAAATACATTTCAATCTTCCTAGCCCAACTGTTTAACTTATCTGCACTACATTCTTCATTATACATGGGAATATCAAACTTTACATCAAACTTAAAAAAATGATTTTTATAAGCATTCTTATGATTCCTATTAGAATGATGGGAAGAGGAAGAAGAAGAAATTTCATTGGAAGATGGAGATGGGGGTTCAGAAGGCTCTCCTCCTCCTCCTTGTTGATCATCTAGTTTTTTCTTCTCCTGTTTCGCCATTGTCTTCTCATACTCTGCAAACATTTTTTCAAATTTGTTGACCATGCTATAAAAGGCTTTGCAAAAATTCCTCTCTTCTTCCAACTGAGCTTCTTGATGTACCATTTTCTTTCTTCATGTTTCACACCCTGCTGCTAGATCAAAGGATTTAAGTTTATTCTCACCCTTTTGGAGCTTTTCCCTGGTTATTGCACACTTGCAATCCACATAAACAGAAGAACCACCCTAGTACCAAACTTGATATGGATCTTTTTACTTCAATGATGCATTCATAATTGCATATAAAAGAGAATGATAACCATCAATGCATACACATCAAAGAAGAAGAAAAACATAGGTAACCATAAAGAGAAATATACACAAATCCTGATTACAAAGTTCACCCGATGTGGGCTACGACTCCAGGCCTTGCTCAAAGTGGGAAGGCTTCTTTCAATAATATTTAGTAAAATAAAAAATGAATACAATTCAAATTTACACCTTATACTTCCACTTTCGGGGATGGCCTAAAAATACAAAGCTCTACTAAAGAAATGGACTGCACAATTGGATTCATGGAAAAATTTCATGAAATTTGACTATAAAGTTGGCCTAGTTCTATGTTGGTGACCTATAGAGCTTTAGGGAATCTCTTAGATTCCTTGTAAGATTCTCTCTAGGGAATATTCCCTGCAATATTCAATAATATTCTTGAAAAATGCACCCAAGAGGGGGATTTTTCTAGCCAGTGTAGGGTTTTGCAGGTCTGATCTCTCTCTCTCTGTCACGCGGCCTCCTCCCCCAGTACTTGACAATAATGAAGGTTAAATAATTTGGGAGGGGAAGAACTACCAAAGTTTGCCTCAGTGGCACATTGGTGGATGTTCAAAATGGTCACTAGGAGACCCAAGTTCAATTCCTGCCAGGCGTATTAACTTAGTGCTTGGTCATTGTTTTTATTGGCATCATTATACATTAAGTGACCATTGGTTTGGTATTTCCCATGGATCGGCTGGAAAAATCATCGGGTGGGTTCAACACCTGCTGGGACCATTATATATATGTAATATATATGATATCCAGCCAGGTTGGCAGGGTTTGACCATCTGCCAACCATTAATATTCTTGTTTTAATTCAAATTGCACAACCACCAGTTTTTTCCCGCTGAATTTTTAAGGGTCATTGGGAAAATTAATTAAGCGACAATTTGGTCAATTCTGTTGGACGCAAAGGTGCAAAATTTCACTTCGTTAAGAAAATCGTATGGATGTTGATCAGGTACCATGTGGTGCATTATCATTCACCTGTACTGTTGACTTGGTTGTTGATGTCATGTTGACGTCACTTGCTATGTGTTGCCTCTTGATTGGATCCCTGATAACCATACTACCATGTCGCCTTGCTGACATTAACATCTGTACATATGATGTTAGCTTTCGTATTGGTGACCTTAGTGCCACATGGCAACCTGTGGGTCCTTCTTGCAAAAAAAAAAGTTGTTTCAAAAAAACTTCAACATGCCATAACTTTCACATACAATGTCGAATAGAGGTGGCATTCACACCGTTTGATTTAGAACGATGAGCTCTTCAATTTGAGATAGGTTTCATTGAGTTTTAGGGACTTTTAAAGTTTGGACTTTTAGGATCCTCCTAGATAATTATCCTTAGTATAACTTGGGATAAACATTTGAAACGCATTCAGTGGGTCCTGAACACCTTGTGATAACACAAGTTGTATGCAAATTTCAAGAAATTTCCATTTAGGATGTATATAATTCAATTTTTGGGATACATTGTGGATGGACATGGGGTGCATGTGGACCCAACCAAGATCCATGTCATTCAATATTGGCGAGCACCAAAAAATCTAACATAGATCCATGGCTTTGTTGGCCTTGCTAAATTCTAGTAAAGGTTCGTGTTGGGGTTCTCTCATATGACTTGGTCCTTAAGTCAAGTAAACAAGGGTTGAGATAAAGCAATTTTTTCCTAGTTTGAGTCACAATAGAAATAATTCGAGTATCTGAAACACCGCATTCAATCTGGACTATTACTCACAATATCAAACCTACAATATCCATATGATATTTAGACATATGTCTTCTACTAAAATATCAATGAAATCCTCACTCAATATGGGCATTTGGTGGCTTATCACAGTGAAACACTCTTTGATACTATTTGAAAATATCCCACATCTGAAAAGGAGATGTACTCCAATGTGCAGGAATGCCAACAATGGAACCATTATATTTTGAGAAAGGATATGATCATCCACATTGATCACAAGCCTCCACAATTCATGTAGAAACAAGGAAAGTTATAGAATGACCACCATTAGAAATGGTCTACATATTTGTAACGAATCCACTTGAACATCAAATATAAGAAGGGTAGCACAAATGATGTCACGGACTTCCTTAGTCAACTCCCAATTGTGGAACTAACCAAATTTCTTAACTCTTATGGGAATGAGACCTCTGGGTGGCTATAATCATACAATAATGAATTTGACTTCACTACCCCTTACCAAATGTTGATTACAAGTAAACAAGTTTTATACTTCCACTTGTAGGATGTGCTTTTGTGCTACTTTGGCCACCTTTGTGTTCCTTCAAGTGAGCATGCCAATTTGATACGAAAGGTACATTATAGTCAAGTGGCACGGTACTTTGGTGTGGAGAAAGTTGTAGTAGTGCTTCAAAAGTATTTCTACTAGCCAAAGCTTCTACAGGGTATCCACCAATATATTAGATCATGCACTATCTATGTTATCCATCAAGAAATAGGGGTTGTAATGTCTCCCCCATATTATCAACTTAATAATAACAACAACAACAATAATAATAATAAGAATGAAAACAATAATTAATAAATAAATAAAATAATAAAATAAGAAATAATAAAGTGAAGTTCAAAATAAATAAATAAAGGAAACTATAAAAATAGTAAGAATGAATTTATATAAAACCCAAGTAATATAAAGTAAAGAATAAAATATGAAAGAGTAAATTATGAAAAACTAAGTTAAGAAAAAATTAAGACAAAAAAATAGAAATATGCATGATGATACATGGATTATGTAAATTAATATTTTCCTTCCATTTTTGGAAAAAATATTCTATTTAATGGACAAGAAGGAGGATGTGAGGCATTCCTTTCCGACGAGAATTCTGGAGGAAAGATTCACTAGAATAGGTAGGTGATTGGGGGATCGGGTTGGCCAGATGTAGAAAGACATAGTGTAACTAATCCTATAGTTGGTGGAGAGTAGATCCGCTGGATCAGAGTAATGCAATGGTTTTGAAATTACAAGCTAATTCTTGATTCTAAAGGTAAGTTCTCACCATTCATCATTCTTATACTAATTAATTAAAATATTTCTTATATTGATGATTAATGGCCTTGATTTATTTTCTAGAGGTGATTTCCCCACCTCCTCAGTAAGCAACAATTTTTTTATGATCCAAAGAGAGAGAGAGAAATTGAATTTGATGGTGCAACATTTCCTACCTAGAGCATAATGTCAGGCTATTTGAGGACATTATGATTGAACCTCAAGAAACCTCCATATGTTGAAACATTGACTTCATTATGCTTAGTGTTGGGGGTATTGGTGATGTTCCCACTAGACCTAAGATGCCCCTAGGCTGGCCTTGACATTGTTTGATGGGAATCATTTTATCCATAGTCAAGATGATGATGGTCATCCTTGAGATGACAAGGGATAGCTTGTACATCATCTTGGAGCCCAAATGTTTGAGATATCTGGTGCTAGATCACTCCTTTTCCTCTTATGAGGGTGACATAGGGTACTTTTGGGCATGACATGTTGGCATGGAGAATTTTGATGACTTGCACATTATCGTTGACGCACTTCTTAGAGTATAGAGCATTCATTAGCCCTTGTCTCACATTTTGAGGGCTTATTGAGCTCACTTGAAGGGTGATATCATAATTTTGGAGCATTTATTCCCTAATGTGTGGAATTTTAATGCATATTTATCTTGCTTTTAAGCTATGATTTTGGTTTGTAACCTTTCTTGTGGAATGAAATTGTTAATATCATTTTGTTTGTAAAATGAGTGGGAAAAGTGTGACATCCCTTTTTTCTAAACCTCTTCACTATGAATTGTAATTCATGTAAATATTGAGGAAATGTAAGCAATCACTGGCTAGAGGAGTGGACATGGATTGAAAAGTTTGAGGAGGAAGAGTTGTTGTGTTAAGTGTAAGCCGAAGCCATTACTTTAATTTGACCTCCTATCTCCCTGATGAATTAATGGAATTTATGGTGCAAGAATTGAAAGGAAGTATGGGGTGGTCTACAAGGATGGACAAAAAACCCATACAATCATTGATTCATAGGACATGTTGTGAAATTCAACATGCAAAGGGAAAAGGTAGAAGGAATTAGTGGCAGTATGTAGAGAAGCATGCTTGGATACACGCACACATTGAGCACAATTATGCAAGGCATGTGGGAGAGCATATAGGAAGCATAACACTCTTGGAAGTGCATATTTACATCCTGATATTAGAGTGAGGGAACTCACTAGAGAAGGGGCATGAAAGCCCAATGTATGCGTATAGATTGGAAGCACGCTGAAGATTTTGTGTTGAGAAGGTGGAGTCATGGTGGACTTTGGACTCTTACTTAGCAGGTGGAGATGTTGTGTACTTGGGACATCTTGTGGTGTTTTCACAAGTGGAGACGCTAAGGGTGTGCTCTAGATTCCCATGAAGACTAACAAGTGGATGAATAATGCGATATGGATTCCTTTGGGTGAGCAAGTGGAGGCACTTTGGGCTTTGGATTCCTGTAGTGTGAATCAGGCAGAGATACTGTGGGATCTAGACTCCTATAGTGTTTGAATGGGTGGAGACATTGTGTGATATAAACTCCTAGACATCACATGGAGAAATTATGTTCTCTAGATTCACATGACGCCTGATTGAATTGTATGGGTGTGAATTCCCTTAAGTAGTTAACCCGTTAGTATCTGAATCAGACTCATGGGTGGCTAATTATAAGAAAGATTGTAATGTGGTTGGCCTATGGTTGGGTGGAGAGTTGAAGTCCCTCACTCAGTTTCCAGCTAGCTAAGTTAACCAAATTAATATAGTTTCTTGTGAATTTGTAGTACTGTGAATAATGAATGATGTTGTTATATGTTATAGATGAATGTATCAATAGTGGCCATGGAGGAATATGATAATCATATTTGTCTTTGATGATGTGTTATATATATGTGTGTGTGTGTGTTTTCATGGTGATGAAGGGCTTGGAAGCCTTTGTGTCTGTTGATATATTCCTGTGTGTATAATTGTATACATGATCTTGTATGGATTCCTATGATGTTTAGTTAAAATTGTTATAATATGTGATTACTATTGTTGGTATGCCATAGAATACCATTGTTGGTGCTTGCTCAATATTAGAATTCCATAGTTGGTGTTGCGTATGGTGTTAGATATTAATGGACTCGAGGGAGTCTGTTGAAGATTCATTGTGTGTGGGTTAAAAAAAGGTTTTTGCCCTAAAGTTGCAGTGACGTTATAGATATGATTGAGTTGTTGCATTGCAGAATTGCAATCTTGGATGGTAGATCCATGGGTTGTATTAAGGCCATTTGAACATTGATTGGTACCTTAGTGTTGAATGAAGATTGCATACTTGTTGATGAAGGTGTTCGAAGTAACGCTAATCTTCGAGAAGGGCTCAGGAAGAGTCCTTGGACTCATTGAATTTTCATTTAGAATGTGAGATAAACCACAACTCGTGAAAATACTTATGTTAACAATAATCTGTGGTGGTTTGTATTAATGATGGAGATTAATGTTAAACTAAGTAACCGATGTTAATCTCGCATTGCACCTCCTTTTTGAAGTGAATATTCCCCTATATTATAGGCTCAGTAGATAGGAGTGATTCCAATATTGGCGTCTATAGATAGAAGATTCAAATTCTTGCCTTCTATTTAACGTCAAGATTCAAATGAGTCCTTTGTGTACTTGCACATGAACTAGCAGTTGGTGCAATGGAAATATGTTCATCAACTAACATGTTCACTCCTCATTTTTAGCATTGGGCTTCAAACATGTCCTTTGTATGCTCGGGTGTGATTAACAAAGAGCATGATGGAAATCTCTCTTTGTCTACAACATAAAAATGTGAATATTGGATGAAGGGATTTAAACATTGGGACCAATGACCCAAGTGAAGGTGTTAGATGCCATGAGAATTTAACAAGGTTAAATTGGATTTAATTAGATAGGATGACGTGGTAAGGCCATTGACATGGCACAATGTCAACATGACACGTGATAAGTAGGAATGCCCTATTTGGATGGCCAAGTGACTAGTTTGTGGATGACACATGGCACCACCAGAGGATGCCACATGGTAGGGTGATGACATCGTGTCATTAGCTAGATGCAATGGAGGAAAGTGATGTGGATTCTACATATGATATGTGGCCACCATGTGGTTCCACAAGTGATGCCACATCATCCCAAACTTGCACCTATCAAAGAATGTTCAAGGTTGGGCCTGACATCTTTGCATGGTTTGTTGAAGAATGTAACTAGTGCCGGTCTTCATAATTGTATTTGAGTCATGATGTAATGTATTTGTCCAAAGAAAGAAACAATAATTTTATTATAAAATAAATTGCCTTATTAAAGCATGGGTTTCGTGCTTGGGTCAAAGGTTTTTAGGTTAAATCCTTCACTGAAGTCTTCTAGGTTTTGTCTTGAGACAATAGAGTCATTGTCAATTTTATTAGACCCTTCTTGGGCTTTTGTATCATGTAAACATAATTATTTTTTAGTCAAAAATATCTTTGTCACCTCCACACCAAGTTGGCTCTATTCTCAACAAGTCGGCCTAGATTAGGGCTATTTGACCTAGTTGGAAGGCTACAAATAAGAAGAAGTTCAACCTATTTGATACATACACTCAAGAAGTTCGATCTACAAGGGAGAGAAGCAAAAAAAGAGAGTAAAAGTGTTAGAGAAGAAGAAGATTATCTAGGAAGACCTAAATTGAGTTTTTGGGCACTCTATCTCTTATACATGCAAAGTTATTGGGCAATTGTTGGGGAAAAAATCTGAATCTACTACAGGTCTAAAGTTATGAAATTCGGGGTTGAAATTTATTATTGGGGCCAAAATTTTGGATTGAAGTTGCAATTACAAAACAGGCTCTTGGAGACTTTGGCTAGTCATGGCTCATATACATGAAGGAAGGGTTGAATTAGTGGTTGGAGTGGGTCTTTGTATACGTCTAAGAGGTGATTTCATAAAGAAGGAAGGGTTGAATTAGTGGTTGTAGTGGGTCTTTGTATACATCTAAGAGGTGATTTCATGAAGAAAATAAGTCTCTGTCCTTGGTGTGATGTGTGGTATGGTAGTGTTGAATAAAGAAAACATAATGCAAAGAAATTAGACCACTTGATTTAACTAGTTTTACTTCAATATTGGTATATTTTGAAAAAAAAATTATGTTAATTTTATTTTATTTTAAGTATTTTTTAATTATTATTATAAACCAAACCACATTTATATACAAATAAAATTTAATCAAATATTAAATAATATAACGATTAAAAATAACATTACATTTCTTCCCTAATAAATTGCAATCAACTAAAATTAAAAAAAATAAATGATGAGAAATTCACGTCCTAAATCATTTATTTCAAGTGACTTTATAATCCAATTTACCTTTCAAAACTGACAAGATTGATCGTTGTCCGTGAAATGTTCAAACTTCCTAATTGTTTTGTGGCTCTGTGCATCGGGAACTTTGAATGATACTTTAAAACAACTTTCCGACGAAGAAGGGACTGCAATGTTTCAGCAGACCCGCAATGGAGCGCGTTCCCACTTGCCCCTGCGTATACATATTACACACTCCATCACTTGGAAATAATTAATTCCTACTTGTCTATGGTCGTAATTCTCCATTTGAGGAGTTTGTTCCTACATAATAGGAATTTAGTTTCTCCTAGTTTAGTATGTGGTTGAGAGAATCTCTCAACCACACTAGTGTACGTCAAAGATAGAATTCCTATCTTGAGACTATTGATTGTATAAATATGTGTGTAATTTTCCTCATTCAAGATTAATAGAAAATATATTGATTGTGCTACTTTTATCTTGGTATCAGAGCCTGTGAGGGCCTGGGCCCTCCTGGGCTAAGGAAATAAAGAGTTTGTTGTTTACTGTGTATGCGATTTTGTGTGTGCAAGGGCCATTGGTAGGCAATACGAAGAGTGATCCGGTGCTGCATTTTTTTTTTTGTCGTCTAGGATGGCCATGGCAGATCGTAGGCGGTCTTGTTTTGTAAAGAATGCCTCCCCGAGGTTCTCGCGGAGGAGTTGAAGATTTTCGGTGTCAACACGCTGGACGAGATGCAATGGCAGCGGCTCACGAGCGCTTGTTTTGGGAGAGTGGACGCCGAGATCTTATCCGGCGGTTTGTGCTGAGCAGGAAGAGCCCCAATTTTTCAAATCGCCTGCGAGATCGATCATTCAATAAGGGTCGCCATGGAAGATGATTGGGAATCAGAGGATTCTGCCACCGCAGTCCCTTGGTCCCATGGCAACTTCGAATTATTCAATTCAATGTTGTGATGTTTGTGGCGTGGCGGCATATCTGTCCTATTCTAAGATTGC
The DNA here is from genome assembly GCA_000404065.3 of Pinus taeda. Lineage (NCBI taxonomy): Eukaryota > Viridiplantae > Streptophyta > Pinopsida > Pinales > Pinaceae > Pinus > Pinus taeda. Next base: position 114,758 of record APFE031642683.1, read on the forward strand.
ATCCAGAGATTGTAAATGTGTTGCACAGGCTGATTCTCAGCAGCTGTTGCATCACTGGACTGCCCAGCAGATCGGCAGTAGAGGTCGAGCGGTCAGATTCACTGCACAATCCGTGGTGTGTCTGCCAGTGGGAGGATATGTGTGCCAGTGAATAAGCTGTGCTGCCTGGTTCACTCGACCAGCCTGATAACACATCGAAACAAGCAGAATTGACATTTAAGATTCGAGTTCTGCTGTAAGAAACAGAATAGGAGTTAGCTCTGAGAGTCAGTGATCGATATGGAGGAGGAGACGAAGAAGGTTACAATTAATATAAAGAAGATTGGATCAGCTTGGCCCCATCAATTGCAGATACCCTCAACAATTAAGGCATCAGACTTGAGAAGGTTGGTTGGATTAGAGGTCAATTTGCCAGTGGAAGGTCTGAAGCTTTTCTTACATGGCGCAGTTTTACAGGACATAAAAAGTGGATGTGAAATGCATGCCAACCTTAATGAGGGTGACTCCTTGTTGGCTGTTGTCGCACCTAAGCCACCTGCAAAACATATACAGGATAAAGAGGCAGATGATGAAGATGACTTGTGATTTAAGCTTCCAGAAACAGCACCCCAGTGGGAAAAGAATCTTGTTTTTCTTTTGCAAATCAAATTGAGGGTACCAGATGTCCTGTTGATGGCAATTTTCTTTGTTAGTCTGAAGACATGGGCATTGATTTTCCTGTGGTTTATCGTGGCACCTGTTGCATATAGATGGGATCTAGGACCTATATATATTCTTACTACATCATTCTCTTTGATATTCTTTAATCTTGGGCAGCGCAGACAAGGGGATGCCAGTGCATATTCCATCTTTAATGATGGTTTCAGGGAGCTACCTGGGACATTGAATGCAGAACGTTTGGACAGAGACATCAGGCAGGGACAATTTTAATCTTGATCTTGGCAGAATCTTTATTTACAACTGTTGTATTCTGTATATCAGTTCTTTAGTATTTGTCAGCAGTGATTTTCCTTATTTAACTACTTTCTCGGATCCTAGAAGTATACCATCAGTTCCATTCATTTGTTTTAATGTACCTAGTTGTAATTTAAGTGACATTAGCTTGACCAACTATTGTCACAATTTCGAATGTGTGTTGGAACTGGTCATTCCAACACTAAGCAAATTTGCAAGGAATGGTGAACAGATGACAATGAAAACGACATCAATTGGAGCTACATCAGAGATTGAAGGATGATCGAGATCCTGTTGCAGATTGTTAGCAAGCATGAGGTAGTATGCTTGAAAATTGTTCTTGAAGGGAAAATTGTGTTCTTTTCGTGGAGCTGTGAGTGCCTATGTTTTGGTTTCTTTATCAGTGGACCCCTCACAGATGAGGTAAAGGAGCAACAACAACGGTTGTGGTGGACAACAAAGTAGATTTGTTTGAGTTAGTGTGGCTTGTGGAATAGACTCCCTAGTATGTTATTGTAATAGTCATTGTATGTACCCAAAAACTCCAAATGTTGAAGTATGGAATGTAAGCCTTGTAAAGGCATTTGAAAGTTCGTGGTGATCTTAAAACCACTTTGTAATGGTTTATGGTCAGCCTGAAACCATATTTTGTCATTGTAATGTGATGGTTGGTGGTGAGCTAGAAACCATCTATAGAGCCTTAGTGGCTACAGGACTTGCCCGGTGGTGGCACTTTGAATTTGCGGATCTGCTCGGTGGCAGCAGATCGGAGTAGCCCGTTGGTGGCGTGTTGAAAGTTCCTGCTCTACGCAGTGGCAGCAGGTCGGACTTGCCCAGTGGTGGCATATTGAAGTTGGCGGATTTGCCCGGTGGTGGTAAATCGGACTTGCCAGGTGGTGGCATATTGAAGTTGGCGGATTTTCCCGGTGGTGGTAAATCGGACTTGCCCGGTGGTGGCATATTGCCTGAGTGGCTAACGTGTACACAGGAGCTTTATGCTCGTAGGAGCAGGTGGACTGCAGAACACCTGGCTCGGACTCAGATGATTTTTCAGAGTAGAAGGGGATTGGAGCGCTTTTCGTGCTGACAGCAGCGCCAGGAAGGCCAACTGGCGTGATTGTTATGCCATTAATCGCGCCAATGGGCGCGGGTTTTATGTTCAGGATCGCGCCAATTCACCTTCAAGGGGATCCACGGGATCAAAGAAGTTGTGGATCTGTCCGAGGGCGCAGATTGTGTTTTTGGAGGTTTTGTACATGCAATTCGCCTGATGGTGGTGGATTTGACTATCATGACAAGTAGTCATTAAGGGGGGGACTTGGAAATAATTAATTCCTACTTGTCTATGGTTGTAATTCTCCATTTGAGGAGTTTGTTCCTACATAATAGGAATTTAGTTTCTCCTAGTTTAGTGTGTAGTTGAGAGAATCTCTCAACCACACTAGTGTACGTCCAAGATAGAATTCCTATCTTGAGACTATTGATTGTATAAATATGTGTGTAATTTTCCTCATTCAAGATTAATAGAAAATATATTGATTGTGCTACTTTTATCTCCATCCACCTCCACCTGCAGATTTCCGTCCTCTGCCCAGCAAAATAAGCAACACCTCCATCAGCAATTTTTACGCTGAAATGAACGCAGGGAACATAAAAATGTTAACAAATATGAGTCCAAAATAACACTAAATATGAACCTCCAACATTTTACTCCTAAAATCAAAACCATATAATGTAGTCAAGCTAGAAAAAATGTTCCACCGGGTGGCTATGATTTCCAATATCTGCCAACCACATTTTGGGTCGGACCAAATCTGTCTAACAGTCATTAAAAACCATGTTCAAATGCAATAGATTGGCCACATATGCCAGAACACGACTCAACCATGATCAAATGCAATAGATTGGTAAAGGAGAGATTTGTTTTTCAATAGTGAGTTAAAAGGAAATTTAATTTGGTAAAATTAAGGGTGGTTTTTGAGCTCCTTGTTTATGATAATTCATAGTATTATTTATGATATTCATCTGGAATATAATTTATTTAAAAATACAGTTTAAAAAATAAAATACTAAACTTTTTTATATATTAATTACTACAATTACTAGTGGTTAATGTCCCAATAGATCATTGGTCTTATGGACTATAGTTTTCTTAGTTTTTAATGTCGTGACTTTCCCTTTGAATTAAATATAAAAATATATTTATTAAGATTTTATCTTATTTTAAAATATTAAATATATAATTGTTTTCCCACCTGTATGAGTTTATATATTGGTTTATGTTAGTATTATATTAATTGTATGATTCAATTTTGGAAGTGTGAGATGGGAGTTGTGAAAGATAAAAGTTATCCCGCAAGGTGTTCAAAGTAGATTCAGCCTCACATAATTTTAGTGACAATATCCAAAAGGTGGCTAAATCATTCTTACATCCAACAAAGATAAAAGTTATCCCTCAAGGTGTTCAAAGTAGATTCAGTGTTACATTATTTTAGTGACAATATCTGAAAGGTGGCTAAATTATTCTTACATCCAACAATAAGGCTAGTTTTCTGAGATATTTACAGGTTATAGCTTACTACAATCTTAATAACAACATTTTGCAGGTAGATAGATTATTCTTCCATCAAACTATGAGATTAACTTTATGAAACATCTAAGATCAAGAAAATCTCACACAAAATAAATAAATCATTCTTCTATCCATCATAAGACTTACTTTATCGACTTACACAATATTCACTCCGCCTTACACAATATTAGTGAGAAGAACATCTAGCAAATAGGCAAATTATTCTTTTATCCAATAATTGGGCGAGATAAAATCAAATGATTGTTTGTAAAGCAATCGTTAAAGCGGCCGGTTGAATGGTTTCATTAAACCAAGAACAAAAAGGACAATTTTGAACGTTGCATTTGGGTCGAATAGTCACGGGGAACTGTCTTGGAAAGTAAACAGTACTCGGAGGCTTGCCACGTAAAATTTAACGGATCCTTCAAAGGATCTGTGATTAATTTCGTGGAGGCTTACTACGTAAAATTTAACGCATTGTTTAAAAAGGCTATGATTAATTTCAATTTCGTTCTTGTGGTGAAAATATTAAATCTATTCAACGGTGAGAATAATCGAGCGTGATGGGAACAGAAAAAAAAAAAAAAGAATTCAAAGTATCGAAATAACTTTTGTTCTTTCGAAATAACTTCGCTGTTCTGCTAATTTTCCATTATTTTTAATTCTATTTCATTGAAAGGTTACAACAATTGCAAAATTAATGGAGGGAGGAAGTAAATATAATCAAAAGGGACGTCAGTGAGGTGTCCTTTTGGAATTTCTGTGAATTTAAGCTCCTCTGATGGTGATGATTGTTCTTTCCAGGCGCATTTTATAGTCGTGTACTCCAAGTAAAGGTAGAAAACTGAAAACGACATATTACATGATTTTCGTGGTCACAGCGACAAATGGGTCACTCTCCGTCAACCTTTGATAGATTACTTTCAAAATATGAGGCGGCTGACTGCAAATATCTCGCAAAGAGATATGATCTCCGATTCCCGGGTCTTTCGC